>JABFPM010001569.1:0-19697 GCA_022817325.1 Idris sp. 1 HC-2018
GTCTTTGTTCATTTTCAAAACTTATACGTTAAATATCGATAAAAATGTCAAAAATTGAAAATAAAAATTGGCAAATCATAACTTCGTCTATATATGTGCAATTGATTAGTTTTTTTCCATTTTATCAAGAAAAATAAGATCTCGATTCAAAATTCATCAATCATTGACTTTATAATACCATTTTAAAAATATTCTGTTTTTTATAACTTTTTTGGGTCTAAAATTGTAAAACAGAAAAAAAATTAATATCGGTAGCGATCTTTAAAAACTTGTAAAAAAGATTTATTTAGCTCAAAATGTTTATTTTTCCATAACCTAAAAAATCATGACTAGCCCTCTTGAAAAAAATCAACTTTTGTCTTGAATTATCCTTCTAAATTTAGATTACACATCTAAAAATAAATATAAAAATACATAAAAAATAAAATATAAACAAATATAGTAAAAATCATATCAATATCATAAACTATAATTAAAACTAGCATGAAAATGGAAGGTTTGTCATCAGAAAATTTCTACTTTGCACACAGACCGAAATAAAACATATTAAAAAAAATTTTTACAATAGACATAGGGGTACGTGAATACAATAGACAAAAACTTTAAGTCTTAAAAGTCAAAGTGTTAAATATAATATAAAAAATTATATAAAAGTGTGGCACTGAAAATTCATGCTCAGTAAGTAATGTCTCAAGCATCAAACTCAATAAAAAGTATGAGAATACGCAAAAAGGAGAACAAATAGTCGATCAAATAAAATTAAAATTACTAGCCATGAAGAGTATAAGAAAGGATCACAGTCGTAGAGTCGAATTACTATTTTTTACGAAAAGTTTGATTTTCGTCTTTAAATCCAAAGATCTATCGAACTTTATAGATGCAGACAATGAGCTGTATATTTTAGAGCACAAGTAGATGAACAGAATTCAAATCTAGACTTCGAATGCTTAAGGATAACGAGTTTTCCTGCACTTCAGCTGACTCAGAGTAGTTGCTGAATGACGAAGCTCAGATTGTAAACCGGATTGTAACCCAGGTAGGGCACCGATAGACTCTAGGTAGTCAGAGAGTTGGGAGCAACAAACTTTTTCCAGTAACTTCGACATAAAAGACAAAATCTATATTTACGTTAACTATATTTTCTAGTCAGTTTCATGGACAACTCAATTTTTGTCGTAGAACTGATTTGCATTACTAAATCAAAATAGTTAAAAAACTTAGTGAAATTTTTCACTGATGTGATAGTTTAAAATTAGATATAAATCATTCTTTGTTATGGTTTCACAATCATGAACTATAATAACTGAACAATTTTAAAATACTGAAGATTCATTCATTAAATAGAATAATATTTTAAGTTACTATAGTCTAAATCGAGCGGTTTTACTCTTTTGTTTAATGCTGACATTGTTAAACTCCCACAACCGAGTATATAAAACATCTCGATTTCTGCTCTCATGATATAAAATATCGTATGCTCCTTGGGAGTAAAACATTGTTTCAACCTCGCGTGGAAACCTCGACAGCTTTTTCGGCTTTTTGCAAGAGTAAAACAATTTTAACTCCCATGATGCATAATATATTATTATTATTCGATTTAACATCTAGGGTCTACAGGGGTAAGTGTGACACGAAAATGCAAAGTTGAAGTTTAAAGTTTAATATATCGTTTATATACCACTGTTTTTGTTCGTTTTTTAGATGTTTAATTTCAACTTTATTTAATGGAAAAATAACGTTAATAAATTAATAAGTATCATTTGACTTAAAATAATTCTAAAATTTTTAACCTATCTAAAAAATCACAATTACCCCATAGAGCGGGGTAAATTGTGACACTACATGGGGTAATTGTGATTTCAATAATAATTTTTATTAGAATATAAGTATTATTAATATAAAAGGGAAATAATATTAAATTTATGTTTAAAGTTTGAAAACAATGTTTATTTATTTGGTTTTTAGTAATAATCAGTTTAAAATCACAGTTTCATTATCACTTTTCTTTGTCAACGTAAATAAAATTCTTTTTCTACTTCTTAATTTAGATAAAATTAACTAGTGTTAAAACAATTATATTATTTTTCTTATATTAAATTATAATCTCTTAGCATGCTTAAAGAATCACAATATCAGTCTTTATTTTGAAACTTTTGGTTTTCTTCCTCGCTTCTTGACTTCTTTCAAATGATTTTTCTTTTAACTCAGTTACATAGGCTTCGGTGGTTATTACTTCTGCAACATCGATTCTTTTCCTCACACCTTTTTGTTGTTCAGTTGGTTTGATTTTTTCCAAAATTAAGTCCTCAATACTGCAACCGCTACCATCTGTCGTTTTAGAGAGATTGTTCAATGGCATCGTTTGCTCCTGTAAGACAGTTTTGATGGGGACTAGATCACTGCTTAAATTTGCTGCTGAAATGTCACTGTTTTTAGCTTCCGCTGTTCGAGTAGACTCTGAAATTAATTGTCGTGTTGAAAATACATTGAATAAATTTTTTGATTGCTTTAATTATAATAAAAATGTGGATATTTTACCTTGCATAAATACTTTGTATCTTTTCAATTTTTCTGGATGATAACTTGACTCTGGTACAGCATCTCTATTAACAGTTAGTTTATGATCAGTCAAATTTGGTCCACGTTTTACTAAGAATGTTGCTAAAATCTGCTTTTGAAAGTCGCCTCCCAATATTTTTTCGGGCCCATTCGGTTAAAAACTGATCCCACATACTTTTCAATCCACGAACACACAAACGTCTAAAGGCTGCAATATATGTGACGTGTGTGGTGGTAACTTTAGAATAGTAACGTGGCTCGCGAGTGCCACCTGGATCAGGTCAACACTCACATGAGAAAGATGACCATCATAAATTAATAAGTTGTTGGATTCTTTAGATATGTATTTAAGAAACACAGTTTCAAACCAAACACAAAAAGCTCTCTCGGTCATCCAACCTTTTTCTGTTACGAAATATAACGTTCCAGGATATTCTTCAGATCCAATCATAGTGGTCCAAAATTGTTTTCCTAAAATTAATAATTAGAATTTATGCTATTGAGTTTTGTTATTTTTAGTTTTAATTTTTTTATTTATTTACACAGATTTACTCACCTTTGTGCAAAATCGCGAGGGGCATAATTTCTCCAGCGGCATTTCCACAAGCCAAAACAGTGGTCGACTCCCTTCCACTCCCTCCAGTCTGTCGTTTGACAGAATTTCCTTTTTTAATTACAATTTTCGTAGAATTTGGATCACTATTAAAACCTGACTCATCAGCATTCCAAATACATTTAGGTTTATCCAATAAATTAAGACTCTTCATTGTCTCGTTTAATTTATTGTAAAAATCCATCGTTATGAACGGATCGCTAGCTTGTCTAGTTCGTGAACTTTCCATTCGCTCAGGTTTACGTAGAGTCAAATTATGTCGAGTTTTAAAACTGGCCCACCAGTCATATCCAGGTCTATTATTCTTAAATCTTGTTTCAATCGCATTTTTTGTAACATACTCCTGAACTAGGGTTAAAACTTCCGATTTACTTAAACCGAATCCCCATTTGTTTAAAGCGTTGAGGCTGTCAACTATATTTTCTCGATTTCAGGGCTCAATTCCGTTTTTCTTCCCTTTTGGTTTGGCTTTAATTTACTAATAGCTGGTCTTGTTTTCCACTCTTAACTCTTAATATCAAAGTCGATCGCGATATTTCATACTTTTCGGCTGCATCCTTGAAATTAATCATTCCTCTGTAGATTTCGTCGATCGCAATCTTTAATTGTTCTTCTGTCCACTGACATTTTTTGTTTTGTTTACGAATATAATTTCTTGGCATGTTCTGTAAAATACAATTTTTATTATAATCTTTCAATTTACAAATTTTTTTTACTAATACACATGCTTAAAATTATTTGTTTACTTTAACCTAACCTTAAAATCTTGATTTAAAATCCGCGAAAAATAATTAAAAAGAAAAGAAGTTGATTATTATATATGTCACAATAGCATTGTTATACATTAAAATAATATTAGAGATAATAAGAAGATATGACAATATATACTTACCAAAGAATTTTTACATACAAAAATGCCCTACGTACGATCGACACAATACGCGAAACGTGAAATGACGCGCCACTCCACTATGTGTAGGCCGGAGCACACTTGCGTCACAATTTTCCCGATACTCTTTGTCACAATTACCCCGTTATTATAAAAGCGTATGGGGTAATCATGATTTTCAATTTATTAATCTTGTAATGTACTATAAATTACTCAACGATAATGAAACGTTAATTTGATTGCGTAATAATCAGAAAATAACCATTAGATCACTTAAACTTATTTTAATCTCATAAATAACAACTTTGAATTAGTGACTTCAAACTTTATTAACCTAACTTTTTGCACCTCTTCATTGATTCATAAAAAATATTAGTTTAATGTAAATTTTACAGTGAAAACTTTTATAAACAAAAAGAAAAAGGTTGAATCAATAAAATATATTGCAAATTACAGGCATTTTCTTTATTTATATTAAAGAAAAGGAGGTGTCACTAATTACCCCAATGTCACAATTACCCCTGTAGACCCTAGTTTATTCATTCATTAACTGCAAAAATGTGGAAAATTTAATGTTGTAAGAAAGAAATAAATAAAATGTATAAATTCTTCAATCTGTTTTCTAATACTATTGTTTTTGAAATTTATATTTTAATACTTATAATTAAAAAATAATTCAATACATATATATAAATTTAAACAATATTTTCGTGATATTAAACATTTTTACATCGTGAAATAACAACTATTTTTATTTTTTAGAGCCATCTGAAATTGTTCCAGAAGCTTCAGAATTAGTTGAATCTAATACTTCCGAGCTGCTTCAGAAAGAACTTTCTGAGAAAGAAATTTCTCAAGAAGAGCCTTCTCAGGAACAGCTTCCTTCGGAAGAACCTTTCCAAACTGTCGAAGAATATATACGTAATTCATCTTTGAATTATTCAATTGCATCCAATCTTGAGAGTGGAAATTCTACATTTTTGTCTGAATCATCATCTAGTGATTCAGAAGATTCAGAAGAACAAGATTCATATTTCTTAGAAGAGGAACCTGAAAAATTTGTAATCAAAGGAGATTCACGAGATGAGCTGGTACAAGGTGATATTAAATCAAAACTGAGGACTCTTGTACAGCGCAATATAGGATTTGTCACTCACAAATTAGTCAACGAATTACTACTTGTACTCAGAAGTGAAAATCACTTAACACTCCCAAAAGATAGCCGTACACTTCTTCGAACTGATGCATCAAAAACTGACATTAGCCTTATGCTATGTAAGAACGGAACCTTCAGTCAGTACAAGTATTTTGGAATTGCTAAAAAATTACAATATATTATAGACTTAGAAGAATATTTTGAACAAGATATTGATTTGTTGATTAATGTTGATGGGGCAGAAATTTTAAAAAAAACTAAACACCACGCATGGTACATATTGGGTATGGTATATAATATTAGATATAAATCGAAACCATTTTTAATTGGGATCTCATATGGAAGCTCTAAACCATCATCTGTTCGAGAATTTATGGAAGACATGGTCATAGAATGTAATGACTTGATATCTAATGGTATTTACATACAAAATACCCGTTTTAATTTTCGTATTAAATCTTTTAGTTGTGATACTCCTGCTCGAGCTTATTTAAAACAGTGTAAGGGATCAACTGGTTTTTGTGCTTGTGAGCGATGTGAAGTTTACGGTAAAACTGTTCCAATTTCAAATCAAAGAAAAAAAGCGGCTCCAAATAAAAATAAAGGAAAAAGGGTATTTAACGACATCAATAGTGTAGAACGTACAAATGAATCTTTTGTTAATAAAAGACAACCAAACCATCATCTCAACACAGAAAATTCACCATTATTAGATATTCGTGGATTTGACATAATTAAAAATGTAGTTCTCGATGCAATGCATCTCTTGTGTTTAGGCGTATCAAATTATTTTTTAAATACTTTCATTCACGGTAATAAAAATAACAGAATAGGAATTCATAAAGTATCAATATTACAAGATAATCTAGATACAATTTCAAACAATATTCCATCCGAATTTCAGAGAACTAAATTTGACTTAAATGATCTTGGAAATTGGAAAGCCACGCAACACAGATTTTTTTTACTTTATTACATTGGACTGGACTTAAAAAATATTTTATCTTCTAATAAATACACTCATAATGTTACTGTCAATTACATTTCCTTAGGGTTTAAAATATGTACATTTTTATGGTCAACGTTATTACATCAAACATTTACAAAGATTTACGTACACATGGAACATGTGTTTGTGTATTGATTTGCAGTTCTGATTTTACTGCATATACTGTATTTTAATTGTGTGTTTTTTGCTATTGACTGTTTGCTATTGTTAGTTTCCAAGGTATTTGATGTTTCTTTCTAGTATTGTCTGTATGAGAACATTGACAAATATACAGAAATCCTATTAAATATGAGTTTTATTGAAGATTTACAAATTCATATATTATTACTTATCCTTAGAATGTCCTCCGAATTGGCAATCATCAAATAGTTATTTACCTGTAACAAACAAGAAAAAAGTCAAATTATTAAATTAGTCTTATGACAATGAATTTGTTGTCAACATTAATTTGTTCAGATCGGATTAATTATTTAAACATAAAATTGAACTTATCGCTCATTTTTCAACGGCCATAATTTAGCAATTTAAATAAATAAATTAGGCATTTATTGTGATCAAGCAAACTGCCGTTGTTTTCCGACATAATGCCAACAAACGCATCCATAACATTGTAAGGAAATATTTGCGAAGAAACGTTGTTGGCTGGCATCGACGTGCAATCGCATACGGCTTCAAGGACACAAATACCTTGGAATCTTGTTGCACAAGAGTGGGGAGACGGTACATTATCATTAGTTGCACCAAACAAAAACAGAACAGTTTTTGATCATCACAACGGAGCTCCATTTTATATGTAAATGAATGGATGAAGAAAATTGTAGAAACTAATGACGTGAATTGTTAATAGTTAGCAAAAGGATTTCAAGTTATACGGGCATGCTTTATTTGTCAATCAATTGATTAAACCAACGAGTGTGGATTAAATGACTTTCATGGCGGATTCGTAGAATTTTTTGTTATATCTTCACCTAAACGGGTGAAACAACTATCAACCATATGAGAAAGCTTTTAACTGTATATTTGATTATTATAAATTGATCAATTTTGTAATTATTAAATATCATGTAATGCTGTCTGTATCTTCATAAAATGTTTGTATCAGGAAAGGTAATCTTCACACAAAGAACTCTCTTCTGTAGAAATAAAAATCTAACCCTCTTAAACAATACTTCTTTCTTTATCAACTTCATGTTCCTTGTTGCTCACTTCAAATCCATCGACTGTTCCTTCTCATTGAATCATGTTTTTTGCTTTTTTCCACTTGGTAAACGTTTTGCACTGAGGCTTACAGAATTGTAAAGAATTATAAAGGCCAGTTATCTTGATTGCTATATACTGCTCTGTCGAGTAACTAATTTTATTTCTATACCAGTTATAGGGCGGCTTCTTTGCTGATCATTAGGATACTAAAATGTCCTCTTTTGTTTTCTTTTGCAATTTAATACGAAAATGTTGGTCTTGCGCCGTATAAATTTGGACAAAAGTTGACAAATTAAGAATGCCCCTTCACAAATTACTCGTAGCCAAAATTTGGTCTAACTCTCAATAATTAACCCTGAGGTGATACATTCTGTATCCAAATTTCAACGCAGACTGCTTGAACATTAATGAACGAGTCGAAAGTAACGAAAAAAAAAGGTAAAAGCTTTGCCCATCGAATAGGTTTTAACCCGGTCCTTTTTCGTTTACGGCTCCCTTATGCTTGGTCGGCATCGTCGACTGAATTATCGTTGACCTTAAACACGGACTTACAAGGAGCTCTTCTTCACTATACACACACTTGATTCCTTGAAGCCGGGTTCCTACGTTCCGACATTGTTGCAACGCATAAATTAATACCGACCAGAAGTTTCTGTGTTACGAACATCGGCCATGATAAAAGCTTTTCGTCCCCAAATCGACCATTAGTATAAACATTTACAATTTTGTGCAGTCCAAAAAAAAGGGCAGACACTTAAAATTAAATTATTTTTACATTTCTCTTTAATTTATACACATTTGTTGCTGTTAATTGGCAAATAAAAATAAATGCAATTTATTATGTAATTATTGTTAATCAATCAAGAAAAATGTATGAAATATTTTGCAACACCTAAAACGTGCCCTCATTTACACTTGTTTGAAGTTGTTAATCGGATATAAAGCGATGTTGAGCATAATTCGAATCAAATACAAATGTTGCATTAAAATGAATGAGTAAAGACACACATCTGCGGGTTGGCACTGTGATACTTTATGACAACAAATAATTAGCAGTTAGTCGAGCCATATATTGTGCGATCCCAACACATACTGAAATTTCAAGGTGCATTGTTGAATTATTGCCGACTCGTTTTGTTCGCGCGTTCCGCATCGTACGGTGTTGGCCGATGTATATTACACACAAAATATGCTCTCTCGTTTTGCACTCTCCCGACATTAGTTACAATTTCACTTAGAGATTAAGCGAAATATGGACACTTATAAATCAGTCCCCAGATGCTGCACGGTAATTTGTCGCTAAAATTGTTGCCAGCATCAATGAAAAGCTAATGAACTAACAAAATAATTCAACCTTTTGCTTATGCCCTCGTACACAAACACACACACACACACACACACACACACACAGGTTAATTAGTAAATTGGTATAATCAAATCCGACAAAAGTTATGAGTGGAACTTAATAAAGCATAATGAAAAAGACAATTCTCATTCTGAATCGCATTTGAGTACTGTTTGTTCATTAAAACGGTATGTTTTTGGGACAATTGGACACCTGATTCGGAAGCCACGGCGTCGTAAAACCGCCCTTAATTACCAATTAGACGTTGCAACAAGACACGCTCGTTCGCTTGGTAAATCGGTTTATGTCGTGGGGCACGTAGTGTAGAAGTTCTCTTATGCAAACACACACACACACACACACACACACAACGTGGGTGCAATTTCCAGATTGAATGTCGAAACGCGTATATTATTTGATTAACTGCGCCAGTGTTATTTAAATGAGACGCGCAGTTTAAGGGCATCGTCAGTTCTAATGCCAACTTGTAGCCGCTTTCTTTCGAATAGAAATTAGCACGTGAATTTAAATAAAATCAGCGGCAAACATCGGCAAAGCTTGTGTAATGAAACGGTTAATTGGCAGCCTTCTTTGTTACAAAATAACTGCATTTTTATATAAAAACAATTAATTGCAAGACCAAAAAAAGAAGCCAAACATTTATCAGATGTTTCATTACTGTTTGCAAATTTTGGTTCCTGTGTTTGCAATGTTGCTGTACTTTTTTGTGCCGCTCAATGTCAAGTCGCGGAAACGCATAATGACGTGCAACATTTAACTTTCGTTTCAGTTAGAAAAGACGTCAAAAAATGTTTGCAAAGTGGAGCGCGTAGAATCTGTTTAAGCCGATGTGCCGCGTGGGAACGCCGCGACACTCCAGGAGCCTCTCGTACATTACACGTCACCAGATACCTGATATCGTTCTATTGACATCGCGTGTCATGCAACCCATTACGCTTTAATTAAATCATTTCAAACATTTTTCACTCTCTATTTGTGACGTTTCAAAAAATCATAGCTATGTACATAAAATGTGTACTCGGCCAATTATATCAACAAGTGCCGATTAAAAAGAAAATCTTGAAAAATGTTGATCAACATTTTAACTTCAGTTCAGGAATATATTAGACTCAATGCAGAAAAAAAACAACAACAAAAAATCAATAATCTATATGGCCTAAATAATGGCATTCAGGCTGTAATATATTATTATTACATATACCTATAGCCTATTTTTGATATGTTGATCGGTTTTACTTACTTTCATAATTAAACTAGTAGCGTTAGATACAGATCGTTGATAGCAGTTTCTTATTAGGTGGCTTAAAAATGAAAAACCCTTTGTGATGTGTCGGTTTAATTATTATAAATTTAAGCCAATTATAAGTCGAAAAGTTTTAAAAGAAGAAAATCAAATTCAATGAAATATATAAGCCCCTGAATGGGGGCAAAATTATGGCTACCTATACAAAAATGCCGCGTTTCTCGATTCGATCAATTTTATAAGCGCATTTTATCGCGCCGCACATTTTTGTCATTCCGCGCGCAAACCATTTGCGTGTACCACGTTAATTACCGACTGTTATCTCTAATTGATATTAATAGACTCGAGGCGAACTGGTGCGCTGCGTGCAAAAATTCGTATCTCGTTTCGCTCTCGTGTAATCTGCGGACGACCAAACTTGATCTCTTTTGGTTTGTTTGCGTTTTCGCGGCGGACATTGACGAGTAACACTGATAAAATCTTCCTCATAAAGTATACAAGGAAACGCGCACATTTTTTCAAACTAAAACCGACTAAAACCAATCACAAAAAGTGGAAAACATTTTTTCATTTTGTTGTTTTCGTTTCACCTCCAGACAAAATAACCAACCCTATTAGCGCTAAAATCAATTAACTGTCCGTGGACAATCAATTTGAACATCAAAGTGTGAGGATAAATTTGAAATTTGAAGAGGAGACATTCTCGTGGCATTTCCTAGCAGCTTGTTTTTGAATCTACAGTTAGTTACATCATTTCACAGTGTTTCTTTTGATCATTTTTTTTTTGGCTTCCTCTATGCTAGTCGATGTTGACCGTAACCAGGAACAATTTGTTAGAACTAATAACTAGTTTGCGCTGTTTCTTATAGCGTCTGATAAGTTATGATAGCGAGATGAAATTGGACGGTGCAATGAACGTAACGTAGTTAATTCGCGGTCCAGAATATTCGCGCCTCCGCATGATGAGATCGGCTGTTAATTAGCCATTGCATTAAGCCGAGCAATAACGGTTTTATTGCGGACGCGTAGCTTGACCTTTCAAGTGCCCGGATGCATTCCAGAAGTACAAATTAATAGACGGGAATTGCATTGCGTAATTAATGCCGAATGCGCAGGCGCGCGCGCGCGCGCGCAAAAACGCACCCAGCGCGCGTTCATTAGCGAGTCTTTTCATTGACCGTTTTTCACAGGTTGGCTCACTTTTAGCTACAGTCATCGCTTATTTTATCGTTTCTTCTTTCTAACCTTCCGGTAGTTTTTGCATTTGATTATAAATTTGCTTAATTTGATAATCATTATGGCGGACATTAAAGCGCAACCATCCGAGCAATTTCTGTCAAATATCTAATTCAATCTTGGAATGGCATTTAAAATGTATTTTTATTACATTTTAATTCAACATTAAAATAGACACGGAACAAAATTGCCGGAGAAAAAAAAAAGAGAAGGATGAAGATAATTGTAAATGATTTAAGAACCATTCAGAAAACAAAGTATGTACAACAAAGTAAAACCGCCGTGCTAAAAGTCAAAAAGACCTCTGAATAATGCTGGTAATTGCTGCTACCAATATAAAGAGTTAAAATATAACTGTCGAAGGAGTTGGAATTTCGGACACGCGATGAGTAAATTGGCTTTTGCGCGCATCTGCAACAGGTGCGTAGTGCGAAATAAGTAACAGTCGTCAAGATTAGAGATTAGCTCTGGCACTGTTTCGAACTGATTTTTGCTCGATCCGGACGCTGAGTTTTGAGGACAAAAGACTTGCTTTTTAAACTGATCATTATGATCGCATCGGCAACCATCATGCAACAACAAATTATAGGGCACAAAAAATACATCTGTCATTTGATAACGATCCACGTGACATAGTGTTACTTTGTTCCAACAATATATTTGAAAGTGGCCTTTGCGAAAATTAGATCTAAGTGAGCAAGAAAATCGTATCAATTTTAGCTTGTCTGATATGCTAAGTGAAAAACAAAAAGTGTATTGATACAAGTGCATAATACCAATTTTCAAAGTTAATAATTGTTTGTAATTATAGTGCAGTTAAATTAATATTTGGAAATTATAACTTTGCGATAATAAATTGATGATCATTATCGGCTGATTGTCAATAGCGGCTGACGATTTAATCAAGATAAATGTTTTATCAGATGTTTAATAATTTAGTTTCTATTATTCATGCGATTAATTCATTATGATTACAACAATGTTTTTGAACCGTGACCCAAACGCATTTCTTCTCGCGAGAAAAAGCACGCCGATAATAACTTAATGGTAGAACACGTTTGTAACAACAAATTGCTCGCGGAAAAAAAAAGTTTACAGTTCAATTAACACTGACCGAAAGAGAAAAGACGATGCAAAAAGTGACTAACAACGAGAAGTCGTTGGGCACAAAAAAAGTGCGCAAATTATATCAACTATTAACGCGAAAGACAGTTTACAAGTTATTATACCTACTGAGAGTAACTTGAGGAAGAACGTAAGATTCTTTCGTTTCAGCACGCAATCATTTCGTTTGTACACGCATTTCAGTCTCCGCAGAACAATATTTCAACTCCGATAAGAATGCAGAAAGTCAGAAACAAACGTTGCTTTTTTTTGCAACTCCAAAAACAAATATTCTGCAGATGATATGTAGATAAGAAAAACTGATTGAGTGTCAGTGATAAGTGCAGATGCGACTGATATATAAAGTTGAAAAGCGAATAGGAAGTACTCTGCGACTAAATTCGTGACTCGTGAAAGAGAATACGCTGCACTATTGGCAGCAAGTTGCGCTGCTAATGCCATCAACTGTTGTGGTCATGACTCAAAATTGATCACACTGACCGATAGCGTCGTAAATTAATTAAACGTCTTTTTAAATCTCTTCTGCCGTCTCATCCACGACATCTAAATACTTATATAAAAGACACGATATCACCTCACTTCTCATGAAATGGACGATGTTTATTTACTGGTATGTATAGATTGATATTAACGATATCAAATTTTAACATACATAATAATTTACAGCGGAAGCTACGGGCAAAATTGATTTCAAATTACACCACTAATAACATACATTTCTTTACGAGATACTTTGGTGACTGAATAGAATAAATGCACTTTTTTTTTTACAAAATCTTGATCTTGTTACTATTTATGTATGCTAAAAAATTGTCTCGTTTGAATATATTTTCTGTGTTAATTGTTACAAAAAATAATAACGTAAAGTGAAAAATGATTGATTGCTGAAGATTTTTTGTTAGTGAGATTACGATACGCTCGGTGGCTCACAATCGACTTGCTTTATAAGAGTTAAATGAAAATGAGATAGGCGTGATAACGGAGCTTTAATTATTTATTCAATCGCGCGTCATTAGTTAATGAGCTGTGGCGTTAATCAGTGTTTTGCAGGCATTCACTTGGTGAAAATCGTTCACCAAACTTATTAAAATACCGGCACACTAACGACTGCGAATCGTAATTAGCCCTGGATGGGTATTATCCCGCTGAATTATACACATCTTATTGACACAAGAAGATTGTCTGTCTTGTTGTGCCGATCGCAAAAAGACACGCGATTGTATCGTGGCTCGCACACACACACACACACACACACACACACACACACACACACACACACACCCGAGATCATCGTCGTCAATTACAGTGATATTATTTCATATAACGTTTTCTGGCGCGAAACTATTTGTGCAAGTCAATTTCATCGTTGTTTGCGCTTCCCGTTCGTCCTTTTTTTAAAATCATTTTATTGCGATTATAATCAGCGAAACTGAAAAACTGTGTTAATGACAATAATAATAAGAATAAAAACCAAAATAACGACGTCATTAAAAAGCTATTATAGCTTTAATTTTGTACTTTTCTGTGCTGCAGGAAAGTTGGAAGCAGACGCGCACGAAAAGTTTGCGAGAATGAAAAAAGATTGACGCTCAGGGCGGTGTCGAAATTCAGCTAATCATCAAGATCGTGCACTTAAACGTAAATATTATACGGAGATTTGCCGATCAACGATGTCACAGCGATTCTTTCTAAATTTTGCTCCGCTTGAAATGCAGTGCCGTTGGCCTTAGGAGGTGACTGTGCGGATCAGGTTTCAAGTCAACTTTTGCACTTTTCCAAAATGCATCAAGAACAAAACAAAAATAGAATCTTTCAATTTACAATATCATCTTCAATTTGTAAACTTTTATTGCAAAATTTTCTATTAAGCAATTTAAATTAAAAGCTTTTTTTTCTTTATTTTTTTTTAATTTATTTTTTCTCTCTAACTACTTATAAGGATAATATTAACTGCAAGGTATGATTACAAACTAATGCACATATTGAAAGACGGGATAGAATACGCAAGTCTCATGTGAGCTGTCCATTAAGAGCGCGCATTATGGTGTGGCATTTCTTGTGTCACGTCAAACGCAGACTTCCGCTTGTTGCTCGGATCAAACATGCGTTCGTTATGCCGGGCCCTTTTTATCTAAAGTTTAACCGATTACTGGGTGTCGCAATTCCCGGATGACGTTATTGTTGAAATACGTTAAACAACTCTCATATCTACATACCAAACGAACAGTTTGTGTGCCCTGTTGCAAATAAAAAGTGTTTGTAACAAAGCAACCTATGACAATGAACTGTCCTTAGATGTTAATAAAAGAAAGACATTACAGGAGTGGGAAATGAAGCCGATCAATGACAGTGGTAATTTATGGGTCTGGTTAATAAACCTGGTTTAAGTCCGCATAAATCATGTTGAGAGAATAATTAAAAATTGTCGACGATTGGTGTGCGTGATTTGTCTCCCGCGCGCAAATGAATTGGTTGAAATAACACATAAATCGTACGTGCCCGAATCAATCACCAGCGCAATTAACAAAGGAAGCAAAAGGAAGGAACGTTTGCTTCTGCGCCTCGTTAATCACGGTGTAATCAAGTTTTTCGCAAGTTCAGGAGTTGACGCGGCCACGCAGAGCTGACGTATCGGTATGCCGGACGATTATTTAACATAAATATTGCTCGAAAATATTTTGTCTCGTGTTAATTGAAAGCGCAATTTTTTGCAGACCGGTAAAGCATGCGCCAGAAAAAGCTAACAATTAGTGCCCCACAAAACAGCGAGAAAATGTATGTACTGCAATTATATACATATAAAAGCATCTTGATTCTAAGATCGTTTTGTTAATATTTCAAGTTTGTTAATTGAAGTAAAAATTCGTTTGTTCGAGCATTGTACAAAACATGTCGATCTCGAGTTTTAAAATATAATTACAAGAGACGGAGCCCGAGGGAAAAAAACGTTTACACGACACAGGTATTGATTTCCTTTTATTCCGGGACGGTTTCATTGCGCAGACGACGAAGAAAATATGTCGACAAAACCGCAGTACTAGAAACAAGTATGTATTGCTCGCCAGCAGGTTTACGGTGAATCCGAGTTCACTCTGCTAACTAGCCTTTCAGATACTACCGTACACGCAGACTCGGGATGAGACTTAGTTCAGGCTAATATACAAGCTGAATCCTAATGATGCATCGTGCTATCAAGCCAGTCAGAACACAACAAGTGCGACTGCCACACGTGGCGTACTGTCAACTTGTGTGCTTGATAAAACAACCTATCAGATCATTCGGTAACAACAACTCCAGACAAGATGATCGATCTACCGGTTGACGCAAACTTTTCTTCCAATTTCATTCCCTGTCTTTCTTGTAAATTAAATATATCTTTTACTGCTAAAAAATCATGTACACATTTTAATTATTTGTCATCAGATTTTTTAATTCGTTGCTTAATCATAGAGACTTTGTTTCATAATAAATTAAATTGAATGACTGCAGCCATAAGTAAGAGAATTACTCTATCGAAAAGTAATTAAATATTACACATTTTAATACAAAGATTATTTTAATTACAAACAAATGAAACTCACAGCTCTTTTTATGCATGTAGCTAAAATTGAGTAATTTCTGTAGTAATATCTTTTCAATAAATTTGGCCTAAAACATGGTACGGGTCAAATTTCATTGAGTCGAATTTCTTTTCGGACAAAAACCACTTTCTATTGAAATGACAGAATTGCCGGTTTTTGCGATCATTCTAACAAAATGATATTTTAAAATTGATTTGTTTGTTCCTCCCTTTAATTTCTTGTCTACTTTTGTCGATACGCTGATTTCCCAATGAAGTTAGCTTTGATTGTACCTAAACACATGTGTAGACATTTTTTACTGACAATGTCCTGAAAGCTGAGTAAAGGCTAACTTCATCCAGAATAAACAATCTTTGATTGTAAATTAAACTAATATTGGTCGATTATTCTGTCGAGCTAATCGTCGACAAACGATTTTCACTGGGCAATTGAGTATTTTAAAAGACTATCGAGTCGGCCAGTCCGTAGATAAAAGTTTGCTGCCTCGCGGAGAGCGGCCCTGCCAGGATGACAGCGCCGCACTTGCATCCGCAAGATAAGTCCGTCGCGGCGTCTCAACACGGTCGAAGAATTGAGATATCTCAGCTTACCTGTAACAGAAAGAAAATGTCGGGTTAGATCGGATATCAGTGTGCACCAACATTTCAATTAACTCGATTGATAAATTTCAAAGTCAGACCTGTCATTCAGTTTCTCGAATCGATCGAAAAAACAATTGTCCACAAAAAAAGAGGTCACAATTAAATGAAATGACATAAACATTAAAGTTTGCACAACTATTGCTAAACTGTTCCCACAGTATCCGGTTCGAGTGTCGTTAAATAAATTGCAAGGTACCTGTCTTATGACGCGAATGAGAGCAACATTTGGGTCACACAAAACCAGTAATTCTCGGTTTCGAGGAGATTCTGGCCCGACACCAGAAACAACATATCAGTGAAAAAAAAGAAAGAAAGAAAGAAAGAAAGAAAAAAAAGATATGATGAAGCATTAACTCCTGCCCTGTATTGGATTTCATTTTTACTCCGACTTGCACACGCATATACATGTTTTCTTGTAACTGTCATTGGACAATATTGTTGCAATTATTATTTAATATGTTAATAAGCACAAAATTACATGTATAAGTGGATTAAATGTGGCATGACACGAAACAGTGAAAGTTCAATAAAATGCAATAAAAACAGAAAAAACATTCTCGTTTGTCTTTTTTGCAAGTTGTCTTAAAATGTTCAACCTTTTTTTTTCTCTCTACAGACGACTGCAGAAATATTGTCGAAAAACAAAGGCAGCGTATAATCAAGCATCGTTACTACTAAGATCACCGGTATTTTTGTCTCTGCGTTTTTGGCTGGTCTATTTGGAACTCTACTATTTCTGCTTAACCACAATCATAAAACAAAACTACAGTCACTTTCTAGTTGCTCTTTAATATTCAGCGAGGCGCTGCTAAATTCCGCAAAATGCAAATCACTTGTTGCCGCTTTTGCTTTGCTGCACATGCAATTATTATTTTGCCAGACTCATCACGCTGCAAAATACATTTTTGGACGATAAGATTGATTCCCGCAGACTGCTTGCTTGCTTGCGGGTCGTTTGTTTTCTTTGTGTTATTGCGCGCGAAAACATTTCTTTCCCTGCTCAGCACTTTTTCTGCCCCCCACCCCAGGCTGCTGTTTCTTGTTAGTTTCACCACAGTGCGGTCGTCGTGGCGTATGTACCATTAACGTTTTCCGCGGAACCCCTCGGCCCCGGTAATTTGAGACGAATAATTGCCAGTCGCAAAAAATATGGTCGGCAAACGAGGGGCCCCAGTAAAGTTACATAGCTAGCGCTTGCCAGCATGTCATTGCCAATGCCCCAGGGCTACGGTCACGCAAGAAAGAATTTCTCACTGTCTACGAGCTCTCAAAACCAGTACAGTTTTGACGCCAATTATTTCTATACATTGTAAAAGTTATTCTCAGGCAAAACTTTTACACTCGAAACATTTTTACTACGATCCAATTCCCCTTTCTTTTTGTTTCCCTTTTTCGCTGTATACTTTATTATTTGATAAAGGTAAAAATAAATTTCATTCATCGACTTGATATAAAAAGTAAATATAAAAATAATAAAGAATAATAAAAGAAAAAAGAAGAAGAAAAAAAAAAAAAATTCATGAGCGACACTTAAAACATGCCAGGACAAAGCCGGTTCGCCTTTGGCTCCTCGTCCCGAGACTAGTTCGAGTTTCTTCACGATGTACTGGCGGATCCACGAGCGAATCATTTACCGGCGAAATGCAGGCAGTGTAAGCGCAGTAGACAAATGAGTTGCACGTTCTACATAGATTCCTTCGCTCTGATTGGATCGAATTTCTTGCGTCGTGAGAAGATGCTTTTCGCCGGCAAGATAAACCGATAGCTTTTTCTAAAGCTAAGTGATAGATTGGCCAGCAACAACATCGGTCTCGATCAGAGATGCTTTTTGTTTTACACTTCCACTGTAATAAATAAAAGCAAGTCTCTAAAAAAAACTACACCGTTCAATTGTCTAATAAAAAAAAGGAAGAAAAAAACAACAAAAAAACAATTATATTTTACAATGTTAGACATTTTCGCAAGTGCCGGTTACTCTTAAAACTTAATTTACATTAAAGCAGCAATAAAGAATGTAAAATTCATTTGCCTCGTGACTTTTATGTAATGTTTCTTTAGCGATTAACCAGAATAAAGTGTTTTTTCGCTATTGTTCGCGGATCGTCTATAAATTGGGCGTAATGCGGCAAGTGAGCTATCTCGCTTCCGTATCGGGCTGGTGTGGATTAGGATTCAGCTGTGCCGTACCGTAGAATGCCTCGAGATAATAGAATCGCACGGAATGAGGAAGCGGCCTTCGCAAAATAGAATGCTCGTCTGAACAAAGAGGAAGCGATGAAAAAGAAGCAGCGAATAATTTGCAACAGAAAAAATACGTGTGGCATAAGAAAGAAGTGGAGAACGTACACCTTATGAACATTCGCGTTAAAATACACGTATATCTTTTGAGGGCCGCGACAACAAATAGCGGATTTCTTTGAATGCATGCGCGCCTAGAGATCGTTCAACAAGCAACAAACTTTTCTCTCGCATGCAAATTACCGGCCGCTGATAAATCGTCGGACTTTCGTTTCCGCGAACCCTTAAACTTTGCGCGAATTAACATCGAGCGAGCGACCAAAAATAAAGGCGGCCAAATCTTTTATTGCCGAGGCTCTTATAAGATGTAGTCCCCCCCCTCCCCTCGGGCCATTTACATTCGCATCTGAGCTGCGCAGGGAGAACGAGCCGGAAATCGTTGGTGCATATGGAACCGGGTATTTATGCCGCTGTTTCATATGTATCAACGCAAAACGTCGTCACGAAAACTTTATTCTCCCCCGATTATTTATACGTATTACTTATAAATCGCCGCGGCAAACATATGTATTATGTTTAATGGATCGGCTTTGTGCTTCTGCTTTTTAGTGCAAACCTTTTGTTAAAGAAAAAACGAATAAGTTGCCGATTAAATTACGTGCGGACGTAATGAGTCGCGTAAAATTCCGGATCAAGGAAGTGCCCTTGGTTGCATTCTCCAGCCCAAAGCTTTATGGCTCATGAATGAAACATAGATCCAAGCATCCGTGAACACTCAAACGTGTTACAACGGTCATTGAGTATGCGATCGACAAAGCGAATTGAAATCCCGCATCGGCAA
>JABFPM010001570.1:0-19697 GCA_022817325.1 Idris sp. 1 HC-2018
TGGCCACAAAGATGAATTTCTGAAATAAATTTTATATATATATAAAAATGATATAAAATAGATTTTTAGTTTCTTTTTTTTCAGGATTAAAATTTAAAATAAAAACTAAATTGAAATTTCCAATCAAAACTTATAATCTTAATTATTTTTCATTTTTCCTACACATCAAAAATCAATGTTTGATCCTTTTCCGAAACTAATCAACTGGCGTATAGTACCTGATACGCTGCCTCCTCTGGCTGTAATAAAAATACTGTCGACATATCGCCGAGTCGTAATTCATCACGGTACCATTGGGACACTATATATATAAATATTTGTCTCTGCTTTTATTCGTCAAAAATTAACGACACTTCTTTCGGCAAAAATCTTTTTTTTAAACAATATAACCAGATCTCAAGCACTATTGTTCGCCTGTCTAACAACAGGTGACATTAAGTACTGCCAATTCTTGTACATCTTTTTGTTTTTGTTTTTCTTTGTTTATCCTCTTTTTCTTTGACCAGAATAATGCTGGACGACACACGTTGCTTTTGAATTTGCGACTCGATGAGTTGTTGTGCAAATTTATTTGTGATTATAATCGGGAATACACTGTGAGACACGTTTGAGAATGTTCTATTCAAAAATATTGAAATTAACATTTGTACTCCGATGAAAATAACTTGAATTTTGTGTGTGATAAATTTTCTTCTGTCTGCTTGGCTTTTAAATTTTATCTTTTTGTTACTTAACACTACATCGTAAGTGTACATTTCTTTAATAAAACAAATTTGCGAAAAAAAATAACTATAATAAGAAAAAAAATATACTCAAACAGAAAAATACCATTGGGCCAATGTCGGCCCAATATTTGGATATATTGGTCCAATATTAGCCTCCAATGTTAGAGCAGTGTGCTGATGAAACACCAATATGGATTAACCCGAGATTTTTTGCCAATATTGATAGCAGATTGTAATCAAATATCGTTCCAACTAGTGGTCAAGGTGCGCCATCTATAGTAGGAAGACAGGAGCTCGATTCCCCGACAAGGCGATTTTTAATTTCTTCTTTATTGTCAGATTAATTCTATACGCCTTGCTTGTACAACAACCAATAAAAAAACGTTGAAAATATTTCCCACATTGTTTGAAATATTTCAAAAACCAACATATATTTCTTTTATTTCTAGACTATCAATATTGGATCGACATCGGAATCCAACGTTGGACCAATATTTGAAACCAATATTGGACCGTCATCGGAATCCAACATAGGATTTGCATTGGTATCCAATATTGCGTTGAAACCCGGAATTAGATCGGGTACAGATATTGGACCAATGTTGGAAACTAATATTGGACGAACATTGGTTTCCAATGTTGGAACAATATTTGATTACATTTTATTAACAATATTGGCAAACAATCTCGGGCCAACCTAGATAGGTGTTTCAATAGCACACTGCTCTAACATTGAAAGCCAATATCGGACCAAACTTGGATTTATTGTTAACATTTGCAGAACATTGACATTTCTGACTGGGTGATAAAAAGAAAAAATAACTAAATAAAAAAAAATAATTTGATATTCAAAGTTTTACACAAATTCGTCATTTTTACACATTTAAGAAAATTGTTAAAACTATCTGAAAATGTGGAATTTTGAAAATTGGAACTTTTTAAAGTTCAGACTTATCTTTTAAGAGAAATAATACAAAACAAAATTAAAAACATTGAACAACCTATAATTGAAGTTAAATAAATTTTCCCTTAAATTTAGTGAAAGTTCTGGATTTTATTTAAACAAAAACTAAACAACTGCTGTCAAACATTATTTAAAACTAGTTTTATGATTCATTTTCTAATTTGTTTCAGATATCATCCTATATTTCGCATTTTTCCAATCGAAACTTGGTGTATTGTTTTCCTTTCACTTTCAGCGCACACGCTATTAAATTACAATTTAATGTTACACTAATATTGCAACATTTTTACGTTACTTTGTGAATTATGTTTATTGAAAATTGCTTAATTGTTTATTCCGGGTAAATTGTTTCTTATTAGTGTCTGCACGAAAATTATTTCTTTTTAATTTCTTTATCATTACATAAATTATATTTAATTTAGTTTTTTTCAATAAGAAGAAGTAGTAATTAACTATTAATATTTGTTTTAAAGTTATTTAAATTTTTGTCATTTAACAATTTTTTGCCTCAAAAATGATACCACTTTTTTCGTTTAATTTTGATTCTTGTATATCCACTCGAGTGACCAAATTTTTGATGAAACAATTTTCGTTCGTTTGATTTTACTTTTTCTACAAAAAATTCTGGTAGGAAAAATGTGCTTTTTCATTTCGATAAGTAAAAAAATAAAAATAAACTTTTAATATCAAAAATTTATATTTCATTCACTTAATTAAAATTAAATGAAAATCAATTTTAAAATAAATTTATTTTAAAAAAAGAATTGCACACTTTATTTTGATTTCAATTTTAACAAGAAACTTTTGTATAAATTTATTAAATTAATCTGTAAATTACTTAATATTGTTATTTTATATTTTTATAAACAGCTTTGATGAAGTAACAATTCGTTTTAATTAATTTAATTTAATAATGCAAACAAAACTGGTGTACTATTATTAAAGCAAAAATAAAATGTTGCGGCTTTATCTGCGTTATGTAAATAGCAAACCCATCGCAATGCAGTTAATCATTTAACCAGTTCTTACAATTAAAAATAAATTTTAACAAAAAAGTTGCATTTTGCAGTAATACAATATAATGATAATTTATTCTTATGATTATTATTATTTGTGACTTTAATAAAAAAAGACAACAAAAAATGACATTAATAATGCCACAATTTTTCGGAAATATAAAAATAACTCAAGAAAAGCAGAATAAATTAATTTACAGATACAAAAAAATGTCAATTAATATTGGAGTTTAGTTAGTCGGTTGTTCCACTGTATTTTATACAATTAAAAGTAATTTTTCTCAAAGAATAAAATTGTATTACAATTATTATAAATTCTAATCTACAAAAATGTTAGTACTTTTTTTATAATTATTAAAATTTTTACATTTTAATAAAACTACTCAAACGTGTCTTCAAATTTAGAGACCACTTCATATATTTTTTTTTCAACTTTTTCACCAGTCAAATGTAAATTTTTGTGAGACATTTGAAAAAGCACTAATTTGATATTTTTCACTGAACTTTTAATTAACAAATAAATAATAAAGAACGACGCAACGGTCTAAGTTGGACTGAACCGTTTAGCAAACGCAACTTCTGTTGCTTCTTTCTGGACCTTGAAAACTCCTTGTCGTGGACTCCTTAGTTGGCTGAGAGCTGGTTGCTTGTTGTTGAACTTCTTGTATATAACTGTACAACAGCGGGTCACGTGACACGGTTCTCTCGTATTAATCGCAAAATGCGTAACGCGGTACGTTTATAACGTGCAAAATCATACATTGCAACGTGATAATGCCGGCCAGGGACAAAAGCTATTTGACGCGCCACAAAAAAGAAGAAAAAAACGAAGATAACTTTGAAAAATATCAATTACTGAAAACAATAAATGCAGTTTCAAAATCGTAACATCTTTTAAAATGATATATTCTGTAATTTAAATTAAGTAATTTTAAAAGAAAAAAGTTTTCGATAATAAATCAGTGCTGGCAATTTTTTTTTGTTTTTTTGTTGTTTTTTTTTTGTAGGATTTGAAGAAAGTGTGTCACACAAGTTTACGCCGAAACAAACACGTTGAAATAAATAATAGAATCTGAAATATTTTGCAAACTATTTTACTTGTAAATTGTTTGTAGAAAGAGGTATCCTTTTTTTCATAAATATTCATCAACATTTTCATTGCAATTATTTAAAAAAGCAGGTGTTATTGAAGAAAAGAAAAAAAAGTGTATAATAAAAAAATTAAAGTGTAGTTTTCTTTTATTTTTTTTAATAAAAAAAAGTTGTTTTAAACAATGTCGTAACCATTTCTGCGATCATTAAATTTGATATAATTTCCTTTTAATTACCTCAACTTGCTCAACTCCCAAACATTATTTGACTTAAAGTTATAATTTGAATTTGCTTTATTATGTCTTCGATGTAGAAAATTAATGCACTTTCAGTTTAACCACAGAGTCGTTTCACAAAAAGATTATTAAAAAAGAAAAATGAAAGAAAAAAAGTTAGTATGATAACTAGCTATTGATTCTTGCATGATTATGGATGATTTCTGATAATTCAGTGAACTTTTTCTTTTGAAAAACTTCAGTTTTCACTGTATATCAAGAATTAACAAAAATGCATAAAATTTGTATGAATTGATTCAAAGTTTCAATTTAAAATTTTAATGTAAAAAAATTATTTTCTTTAGTTTTGTTTATAAATTGTTTTTAATAAAAGTTGTTTAATGTCTTGAAATTGTTAGGAAGATTATTACTTTTTCGTCTAAGAAAAGTGATTTAAAAAAATGATGATGATAGAATAGTGATCGAACAGTTGAGGTGCAGCAAACGTATCAGGGCAGCATGCAGCATTAGAAGGCGGTACGCATACACGATGCACTCGATGCAAAAGTGCATCCAAGTGTGTTACTCAAAGCCACCGAGCGGCGTCGCTCGATTAACAGTCAGTCATCGTTCATTCGCCTTCTTTTAAATGTCTAACTGCTCGATCTGAAACTCTGCCTTCAAACAGATGCTGCGCAGCTTAGCCAAACATTTGCCTACATTTTCATGTCCATTTCAATTCAACTTGCAAAATCTAACTGTAGTAAATTACTTTTTTTCGATTAATTGTTAAAAGAAACCTGAATCATAATTTTTTTTTTTTTGAATTACAATGCAATTTTATTATATTTTATTTTGGTAGAAATTTGAATTCCTGCGATATAAAATCATTTTAGGATACTTATTTACAGAATGAATACAACATTTTGACATTTCTGGAAAAAAAATAAAAACTTAGCATAAGTACAAATTTATTTGAAGCTTGTTAAAATGTATTGAACTCGATTTTTCAATCATATCTCTGGTAAAAGGGACACAAAATCTTGTACATCAAATAACAGAACGATAAATATACTGAATCCTACCTCTCATGAAAAATTAAGAAAGCGTACATTTTGTATAGCCTGTTTTCAGAAAATTTGCGAATTTCATCAAAACATGAAAATAATTTGTTATTATTTCTTTCGATTTAAATAATGTTTTATTAATTAAAATGAGTTTTTAAATTTATTTAAAATTAAAGAGATCCAAGTCCACCTTAATTTTCATTTTTTAGTTTAAATAAATATCATGAAAAGTTGTTAATTGATTGTGAACCTGTTGCACAACTCCAACCCAATGCTAAAAACCATTTTTTTAATAACTTAACGTAAAAAATATTATTTAATTTTTTTGTTTTTTTCAAAATCATAAAAATGTGGTTTAAATCGTTTAAAAATAATGTTTTTTTAATTATTATTGTAGTTAAATAAATAATTACTGACTTCTAGAAAAATGCATTTCTTCTTTTATTCTGGAAAAATCAATTTTATTTTCTCAGTTTCAAATGCAATTTTTTTAGACATTAACACATTATCTTTGCCAAATACCAGCATACTCCACAAAAATAAATAAAAAGTTCTCATTATGCGGGTATATGGATTTCAATTAATTATCTTTATCAATAAATTATACGAAAAGTAAAAATAAATTTTTAAAATTAATTGCAGCTTTAAAACAATTGGATTCTATTATACAACGAAAATTTGTTATTAGTGTATAATAATTCCCACTCATTAAACAGAGCTTATTTTGCTGACGGGAAAAAGTGTTAAATCGTTTTAACTTTGTTTCAAGCCTGCACACACACACACACACACACACACACTAACCTTCGCATAATATTTCATCCCGTGAAGCTTCATTCGTATGAATAGCTTTGCAACGGATACAAAATATGTTTGAAATTACTTTATTTGTTACATTTTGTGAGACAGGAATTGCATCAATAACGTGAAAAACTTCAAAGCAGGTTCTTTGAAAAAACGCAAAAAATTGTTTTTTTTGTATGTTTGTGTGGTGTTTCAAACACAGTTTTTTATGGTGCGAAAAATTAAAAAAAATTGATTTTTTTCCTCTCAACACGTTTAAATTTTGTTTTTAATAGGAGTATTCATAAGGAAAAATATTTTAAAAAAGAATTACTTTTTAAATTATCTTTTTTTCTTTTTAATTAAAACTTCTGTATAAAATAAAGTATTTGTACAATAAAGTAATAATATACAAATAAAAGAATTATATAAAAAATGGATGATTTTAACTGAAAGTAAATCTATAATAACTGTATTAGCTTGGCTCGTGAATGCGCTTGGTTGCCTTAGTTACACAACGATCATTGAACTTACGCATTGTATTGTCTGCCGATTGTCAAGAGCAACTGAGTTTTTTAGATTTCACAAAAAACATCAAAAGCCCTCGAATCATCCGTTTCAAATGTCACTCAGAGAACGTGATATTGCAATTTGATTCCAATTTAAATGGCTTTTTAATTAAAAGCTGGACAAATATTTTGCTACATTTTTACACCTTTTAACAATTTGTTTGAAAAAACAGTGACTTCTTTTTTTTCTTTTTTTGTTCATTACAAATTAGAATACTATCGAAAATTAATCAACGCTTTGTGTTTGCAATAAGATTACGGTTTAATGCTGTTATAATATTTAAACTAAAAACCAAATTGTATTGTTGCATCTGAAAATAATAATTTTAATTTAAAAAGTTGAACATTTTAAGTGATCAATTCTTATGCAGAACAAATAAATATTATACATTTTTGCGAATTTAAAATTGTGTGGGAAAACAAGTTGCGATTGTTTAGCGAACGATGACACCGGAAAACCTAAATACAATAATTTTATGTCTCCAATTCAGGCAACACATATCAATTTAGTCATCACACAACGTCTTATTAATTTTGTCATTTCAACGCATAAATGCGGAAAAGAGCTCAAATTTTTTTGTTTTTCATTATTTTTTGGTAAAAATAGTTGAACATGATTAAGAAAAGAAAATTTTGATGTTCAAAATAAATGTTCATCTTTTTTTCTCAATTTTGTAACTTTTAACACGAAATATAAAAAGAAGGTTAGTTCTTTCATCAAGTATTTACAATTTCTGACATTTAAAACTTGAAAAACTCAAATTTTATTCATTTAACCTTCAATGTAGGTTATTATCTTTAAATATGATTAAAATAATTTAATTTTGATGTTAAATATCATGATGAAGTCAATTTTTATTGCAAAGTTTTCATAGTAATTTAAAAATATATAAAACTAAAAGATAAAAATCAATGTAAGTACTTTACGCCAAAAACTAAATTTATCAAACATTTTTTTCTTATCTTGTGCTTGCAAATGCGCAAATTCTTAAGAGTCCATATTGAATGACTGTTTAATTATTTACAAAAGTGACAAAAAATTATGAAAAAATTAGAGAATCATTTCCATAACATATTACAATTTTTATTTAGCTAATTAAATTAAATAAATTCTTAATAAGAATTTATTTTCAATTTAAAAATTAGTGAAATTCTGATAAGTTACAATTTAATCGAAGGTAATTTATCAGAAATTACTGTGATTTAAAAACCGATCAAAAAATATATAATTTTGTGACAGTAGGTGTGAAATAAAGAAAAAGCAGCACAGGCTGGGCATATTACGTTTATAACACTGCACTTCTATTCATCCTTCTTTTTGTGTGTGCAGTGTTTGTGTGATCAGAGTGCGTGGCTCCGGTTTAACTTCCTACGCACGACTGACGCACAATGTCTGGCAAAGATTACCGTGCACTTTGCACACAAAATCCAATTATGCCCACATTCAGCTGTTTCGTGTTCTGGATACGGGTTTTCACCAAATATGTGGCGTCCGCTAAATTCGTGGTTTCGATGCTTTAACGTTAAATGCAAAATTATAGACTGCTTTCTTTGTTATTATTATAATAATCAAATGATCACAAACCACTTAAAATGTGCAACCTTTTAATCTGAAAATGCCTCATAACTGTATTTATATTTGTCTTAATTATTCAAGTATCTATTTGAAACACTTATTTTTAAAAGAGAGTTAAGTCACAAATTTGGCTTTTTGGGATTAGAATTTTTGTTTGCATGTTTGAGTGTTAACTTACATGATACCATTCATAAGAAAAGTTTTGAAGATATGGGACTAAGTTTGCAGCTCCTTTTATAGTCGTTTATTGTTAAAAGGGACTTAATTCCCTAATAATTTATTATCTCTTTTATCAAAAAAATATTCAATGGAGCTTATAATAAATCATAACTCATATTTTGAATCTATCGTTAAAATTTTTGAATATTCCGATGAAATTGTAATTATTTATTGTGATGAAAAAACTTCAAAATAAAAAGTCACGAATTCTTTTAAATATCTATTAATTTACTTTTATTACTATTTTGATAGTTTGTCAAAAAAATAAAAGATTTGAAAAAGCTTTATCACTATGAGTACAAAAGCTACTTTCACGAGAAAATGTTTGATTGACACATTAAATCCTGAAATGATGAAGAATTAATTCACTTATAACTCTGATACTATCTAATTATCAATTATTTATATTATTTTTATATTTAAATATTGATATTTTTTATTTATCCTTAAATTTAATATTATTTTTTTCATATTAAATGTTATTTCTCTTAATATTGTATTTATTTTTATTAAACAAACCTAAAAGAATTTGTTTGAAAAAGATTACTAAAATTATTAATTTAAAAATGTTGTTTGTAATTTGTATGACGTGGAATTCTTATAAATTTGAAAATATTGCATTAAGTCAATGTATAAGTTCTGCTACCACGGAGTTAGGGACTTTATTTATAATAATTAAAATAAAAGTTATTTTTCGAAAAACTTCGAAGAGTGCGATTCTGCAAGAATGGGAGAATTTTTATCTCAATTAAATATCATAGTGTGTTAAAGGATGTAAACAAACAATGCTTTTTACGATTAACCTTCACCTCAAAAACTAAAAATCATTATTCATGAACAATTTATAATAAAACTTGAATGTCTTTGTTTAGGAAAGTGTAAAATTAGTGAATAAATTGCGCTTTTCTCGTTAATTTATTTGCAATTTGACAGTTAATCAGAATTAAATAAATCTGCAATGTCGATAATGACGGTATTTCACATTACCTTAAAATGTATTAACCTATTTAATTCGTATTAAATTTTAATAAAAATGTACGAACAAAAGTTGTTTTTTGTTAAAAGGAACTTAAAATAGTGTGATTATTCTACAAATATGACTTAACTCCCTTTTAACAATAAACGTTTCAATTTAATGTAATTAAAATTTTAATTAAATATACAAATAGTTATCTTAATTGTAATATCATCTGTATATATTTCTGTAATAAAATTATTCAACTGCTTTGAACTGTCACACAACTAATTCTGCTGATATATTGGTGATAATGAGTCTCCAAAGAGAAACAAAATTTATCAAATTCTCAGATAAATAATTTCATTTTATTATGAACTATTCATTTAATATATAATAAAGAAATATAAATAATAAAATCTGAAGAAATTTTGCTCAAACTTTTTTTAAGATCATAAATAAGATTAAATAAAAGATTTTCTACTGTTCTTTTAATATTAAATTATTTATAAATTCTAAAATTGTAAAGAAAAAAAAGTGTAATTAGTTAAAGAAAAAAAAAAAAATTCAAAATGATTAAAAAAAAATATTCTTTGTATCTGAGTTCTATAAGTATGTTAGTTTTCAATAATTTTGATGTTTCATTGAATTATTTGTTTCGCGAAACCAATTATTGGGATTTGCTTGCAAAAACATTTTGCGCTAAATCTAAACAGAAACTAGACAATTTAAAGCAGGTCGACCTCGAAAGGTTTGCAAAAACGAACTTGTGTTATGTTATACAATTTTAATTCAATGCAAACTTATGTGAACAACTTATATAGAAACAAGATTAAGTTGCAAAAAAAGTTGATAACAAAGCTAATCGATTTTAAACGCACTTTTACAGTAAATATAAAGAATCGTGTTACTGACGAGAATGTACACTTTTGTTATTTTCTACAGATTTACGTGAACAAATTTTTCTTTTTCTTTTTACATATTTTCTTTCTTTATATTTTTTTTTTGTTTTTTAATTAAATTGAATAGAAAAAGACAATTAATAAATTTTCTTGCAACGATTTGTGTAAAATTGAATTTTATTTAAATATTTCTTCTGCGTAAATATTATATTTTGTATGTTATTTATTGTACAGAAGTAACGATTCGTGCTTATAAATTTTATATTAATTCAAACAAATATTTTATTAATTGAAAAAGTTTGTATTTAAAATTTTCATTTTTCTTTAATAATATATTCTATGTGCAGTTGACACGATATTTTAATTTTACATTCATGTACTGTCCTTCAAATAATATAATTAATCCATTTTTAAAAATCATAAATATTTGCATTGATTTTTAATACAATTTTACACTTTTATAACACCATTATAACACTTTTATTGACAAATAAAAATGAAAAGAAAACTTAAAACCGCGAGAATGAAAATAATTGCTTTTATTTTGCTAGTCCTGAATTTTAAGTATAATTTTGTTGAAACTTATTTAACCTACCCAATTATTGAACCAAAAATTGCTTTCAGAACATTAGATTTATTTGTTTTATCATCTGCTGTAATAACTTCTGCAAGTTATTTGATATTCCAAATTATCTTAAGATTAAAATCCGCAAAAATAAAATAAAGTACAAATAAATGTATTTTGCAACAAATAGTTTCTTTTTTTATACCTTTAATTATACTAAAATGTTTCAAAGTGTATTAAAAGAATTGGATTGAATATGTTGATCTGATAAAACGTATTGATGTTGCCACGGAAAAACTCTATATTTGTTTTTATTGCCCCAGCGAAAATTAGATCCGCAGTAGATTTCTTATTAGCTGGGTATTCTTGTCTGATCAAACCGTGCGATCATCAAACGACGCTTTTATCCTGATTGTTCTTTTTCTTTTGATAAAACAGAGAGTCCAGATTTGATATGTAAACTTTTTATAGAAAAATTTTGTGCATTTCGTTTTTATTGAAATTAATATAAAATAAATTGTTAATTTAATCTTGATAGCAACAAGTTTTGTTTAATTTTTCAACAAGTTAAATGCTGTGAGCAGATGCAATATTTAAGTAAGCAAAATCAGTCAAACGAAATGAAACATCACAACCTCATTTCATCGAAACTCTTCCTCAACGAAATAAGGTCGTGGTATTTTTGATAAATGGCATGTGCATTGACCGGCACATTGATCAAGGCCGATTGCATCAATCTCGAAAAAAGTTTCTTCGCAAATTCTAGTCAAGGTTTGTTTTTTATCTTAAAATTAAAACCCACTGCATTTAAAGCTTGATAAGAACAATTCACCGTTTTTTAGTTTTACTTAATCAATTGAATACTTTATGCAATTAATGTTATAACTGCATAATTTATGTAGAAATAATATTTGATATTGCGCGAAAGCAGTGTCATTTTTGTGCACCGATAAAGTACAAAATATGTGTATGAAAAATGTGCGTAGGAAGAAACTCTTGTTCGGAGATTTAAAGTGATCATAAAGTGCCAGATGAACAAACAAAATTTATGACGTTAATCAAATCTGAATGATTTTTGTTATTCCAAAAAAAAGGAAATTAATGTGATTGTGTGAAACTGGGTTGAATATATCACGGTCCGCATAAAGTAGAAGTTTTTGTTTAAAACATAATCAAACTTTTAACCATATTTTGTTAAATTTCAAATCCCAGACGATGTAAATTAGGTAATAAAAAAAGTAAGCTACTAGAAAATTGATCTAATGTAAAATCAGAAAGTCAGTAACCTTAACAATATATAAGCACTGTACCATATCGAATTTCAATGTACCATATTTCTTTGTATAAGTTTGTGTATTTAAAGTCATCCTGTTAAAGAAAATTAAAGTATTTTCTGTTTTTGTGAAATAAAAATTGAGTTTTAGTATACTTCAGAAAGAAATATTTTGAGTAAAAAGTAAAAATTCGTAAAAAAATAAAAAAATTGTTCAAAAAATTATGTTCAGCTCGTGTAAATGTTTTTCCCATAATCCAAACTCATTTCTCTGTATATAATCTGAATCAGGAAGTGCAAGTAAAAAAACCTATTATTGCTTAACGTGGGTGGCGCAACTCTTTTTCCATTTGTCTGTCTTTCACACAGCGTCAGAAATGATTGTGTTCATAAGCAAAGCCTGGTTTTGAATGAATCATATACATTGCAATCGAGTTACACTGCACGACAAATCCTCGCATCTTGCGCATTGGAAATGTGAACACAGTGGCAGTTTGCCGTTAGAAAGTGAAATAGACAGAGGAACAAATAGTCAAACTCTCGCTCTTGGCATAAGAAAAAAAAGGTCGCAGTAAAAATGATTCTTTCTCGGAATTTCTTTTTCCAATATATACATTATAAAATCATGTTACTGATAAATGTAAAATAATAAAACTGTCAGCTTTATGTAAATTTTAAACATTAAACTGCAAAAACTTAATTTAAATATTTTGTTTAAATTATAAAATCTGTCTTCAAAGTTTAAAGAAATTTCAGGATAGCGTTACTTAGTTTTTTTATGTTTTTATGAGACAATTTTTTTCTAAAATCCAATATAAAAAAAGCAAATGCCTTCTCATTAGGATAACTATTATGAATTACAATCAAAGACCTGTTTATAATTGTAATTAGCTTTATCTCAACAACTATTCGGAAAACCAGTTGCATAAATGTTCAAACTTGTGTTGATTAATTACACGTGCTTGCATTTCAAATTACATTGCACCAAAAGTCTCAAATTTTCAAGTATCTAGCTTTCAACTCAAACAGTTTTCTAATTTCGTTTAAGAAACAATTTCTTTCATTTTTAGTTTAATTAAAAATCACTTTTTCATGAAATGAAAAAAAAACTTATAAACTATTCATTAAGTTATATTATTAAAAAAATGCTTTTTTAGAATTGTATTGAACAGTTTTACAACCATTTAACAACTTTTTCATGATATTTATTTAAACAAAAACTAAGATGGACTTAGGTCTTTTTTATCAATAAAAATGTTAAGATTTCATTTTTGCTAACAAAACATTATTTAAATTGAAAGACAAAAATTTTTTTCTCTAATTCTAGATAACTTGTAATCGAAACAAATAATGAACATGTATTTTCATATTTTGTTCAAATTGTCAAGTTTTGAAAACTTGAAAAAATATTAAAATACGATTTTTGACTTTATTTTATAATTTTTCATATTCAGGGATCAAAATACCTTGATAGATGTTAAATAAAGTCTATTTTTATCTAAATGTGTAGCAAAAATTAACAAAACTACCACTATTTCTTCGTTTTGATAAAAATTTTTTTTTAAATTTAAAACTCTGCTTGAAAGTAGCATACGAAGCAAAAGGATTAACAGGAAAATGTTTGAAAATTCAAATTTAACACCCTTCAGTAAGCTTAAAATGAATTTCTATACATTTGAGTTTTCTTTTAAAAATACATGTAAGTCAAAAACCAAAATTGTATGACTTAAACTCCTTTTAAAACACATTTCAATGAAACACTAAAAATATTATTCTGTAGAATCTTTATTGTAAAATCAATAAAAAATTAAAAGTCATCTTCAAGTCTAATTACAGGTCAACGATCCAGTAAACTTAAATACGTTTTGTCTGCACACACGAAATCTAGGATAACTCGGTTTGTTCTGTGAACTTATGTTATCCAAGAATAATCCACAAAGTTATCTCTAAAGAAAACTTTGCTTAATAAATTTTTGACTATTGAACTCCTTACATTCATAAAAAAAACTTTTTTCGACTTGTAATTAATTAACTTTAATTAGTTTTATTGTTACACTTTGAACAAATACCTTTTTTCCATTAATTTGTACTATTTTCACTTATCACAAAACATTATTTCTATTTTGCAATGCATTTCTTTTGTCTTTAATCACTGTACATTGGATGCGTGATACTGACACATTTCATTGATTATTTGTGTGCACGTTTTAAAGCTATTTTACAACGACAACCAAGTTCTGAATGATGAAAATGCGGTTCGCATAAAATTGTCTACTATATGTACGTGTACATTGTAAATCAAAAATTGCAGAACAATCACCTGTTCGTTGCTGAACAGAGAGACTCAACAAAATTGTAAATAAAAAATGAAATACAAGAAATTATATATCGATAAATACTGTCGGCTAATAATAGTACCACTAGCTCTTTCACGTGGATCGATATAACATCCTATTTCACGCAGGGTTAGTGCTATAGTTCTTTACTCTAACTAGGTTCGTAATTGTTTTTTACGTGTCCAGTTTTAAAAAAAATCATCTTGCATATATTTATTAATAATGCTTTCATAATTCATTTCTAGCTTTTAATGAAAAGTATGATCGAAATAAAATCTTTGTTCTTTTTGATAATTTAATTTTAGTTTATTTCAAGTCAATAATTGTGTCGTGAAATTACGTTTGATCGAACTTTGGATTTCCGTGAGCCTCTGGGAACCCTGCTTGAAAAAGAATCAATAACCTTAGTGCATAACATTGTGTGTTAGCACTCTGTGGTCACTGAAAATGTGTGTCGGTGTGCACACGCAAACACACGTAGACATGCTTATGTACTTATTTCGCACGATATCTTTGCGGTCAAACGTGTGCATAAAATGCGCGACTTTTAATCCCGAATATGTACTGTTAATTTTTTTATTCAACATCATTAAATGTAATCTATTCAAATACAATCAATGTCATTTTTGGATTTCAAAGTTAACCTTTTTTGGGAAAAAAACGCATTTTCAAATGATTTTTGATAATTACTTTTAGATGTAGTTGCAACTTTTAAATTATTATTATTGGTATGCTCATTTAATCGTGTAATCATTTTATCATCGTTTTTTAATAAATAACTGAGATAATAATTGTTACAAATCAAATTTTTTATTTTTGTTTTTTTATTATTTTTTTTTGTTTAATCCCTTGCAAGAAATATGTTTTATATAAAGGACCGTTTAAAAACTAAGTATGACAAATGAGACGATGTTGGACCTCCTTACGTATCAAATCGTAACATTTCATAATATCCCCTAGAATATTATTGTGTGTAAATGAAATTTATTAAAACAGAATGTTATTAATATTAATGTTTTATGTTTATTCTCAATAAATTTACCTTAATTTGATTCTAAAAAGTAAAAAAATTCAAATAAGTTAATATGTAATCTCTAAACATTTATTAGTGAATAAAATGAAGGGCCCACCTGCAACGGTATTTCACATTACTGCTAGGCCCTTAGTTTGTTGAATAAACTCAAAGAATTAGATTGTAAAATTAACAATCCAGATATTTAAATTCAATAATCTGCAGATAATTAGCCTGAGAGCCAATCAGAAAAATAGATAATCTACATTTAAATTATATGATTGACTCTTATGCTAACTATCTGCAGATTGTTGAATTTAACTATCTAGATTGTTGATTTAACAATCTAATTCTCTGAGTGTAGAGTGTCAAGATCTGCGATTTTTAATCATTCGTAGATATTATTTAGGTTTTGTTTAAATTAATGAAAACAATTTTAGAAAAATGATATTTTTTTCATTTAGGCTACCGCTCAAATTATTACCAAATCAGAATTCGAAAAAAAAGTTCAAATTATACATATATTTTATTAAGACCCCCTCCCTCCCCTCTTTCTTATGAAATCGTAAAATTATGATAAAACCTCTCCCCCCTAAAATTATACGTAGTTTTTGAACAGCTCTTTTATTAAAAATGGAGTAGATTTTTTGTAAAAACTATTGCAGATAATTAAAACAGGTTTCAAAAAGAAATCAATACAATTGTTTTTTCTGCCAATGAAAATTGAAAATTTAACATGAATAACACATAATATATTCCCCACAATTACACTACATATAATAGTCGAGTTAAAATTCAAATTTCAGCACATTTAAAATATCATAATTTCCATTTTAACTTATCAGTCCCCACAGCACAAACTATATGTGAACATTGAGTTTTCATAATTTTTTTTAAAATTAACTCTTGTTTGAATAGCAAATCAAATTATGCAAAGTCCCTTTCTAAACGCCGAAACAAAGCATACATTAATTCGAGGCCAAGAATGGAGCAAACCACACCTGAGACAGATTACATGTACTCATTTCTTTTTTTTATCTCTCATCTTATTCGGTGACTAAAGTCAGATGATTCACCTGAAAGGTGTTTCCGATTCAACAAAGACCCCAGTTGAAATGATTATTTTTATAACAACAAAAAAAGTGGCTAAGAATAAAAAGAAGCTGAAAAGACATGAAGGACGGAAAATGTTCGAAGCAGCGAAGCGGAAACGAGAAAAAGAGGAAAGATGATTGGTCTCGCTAACAAATGAATCAAATATAATAATAAGAAACGTATAAGGAGAGAAAGATTAGAAGTACCGAAAGTGTCGGACCTTTAAGGTGTTGGAAACCGCAAATTTGTTATTACAAAAAAAACCCAACTTGGTTCTTTGTTTCCAAAGATTATTTCTGCGATAATTATTTTTTTCTTCTTTTTTTTTATTTTATCACAAGATCATTGATTAATAAAAATGAATAAATAATGGGAGAAAATAGATGACAAATTTGTTATCACAATTAATAAGTGATGACTGATTAAAATAACACCGACAAAAGTTATTAAAATAAAAAAAATAAATGTCAGCAAAGTTGATTGTTTGCGAGGATAAAGTGCACTTTTTCTCTTTCTTCAGTTAACTTGACCTAATTTTGTTTGTAGCTTATTATTTTTGAGTGATGAATTTTTTAGCGAACCGTTTTTAATTTCATGGAAATAAGTTAATAAAACTGAATTAAAACATATTGAACGAACAAAAAATTCCATCCTGACAAAGACAATATTCGTCTGTAAGTTTCATATTCATATGACTATAAAAATGTTTGAAAGGCATGTATAACCGTATATCGGCACTTTTATCGTCGAAACTTTTCTATTACATTTATTATTTATAACATCGCATGTTTTTAACACTTTGATTAAATCAGCAAGTATATATTGAAATAAATGTCAAAAATTTTACAACTTTCAAACAAAATTAAAACGCGTTTTCCCTTCAACAAAAGGTCAACAAATACAAATGACTTTTATTATCCCTTGAAAAATGATTTTAATTTTTATCTCCTGAAATCTATAAGAAGAAAATGTCTTCCATCTAAAATCGATACTTTTTTCCTGCTGCGAGACAAAAAATCAGGACACACAGACTGTCTATTTAAATGGTACGTGTTGCTTGCGTGGGCAACTTTTCGTCGAAGAATTTTCTGATGCCTTGCTTGTCTATGGGACAATAATAATTCTGATGCCATTAACGCTCTGACAATGGAAAATTGAAGCGAGGTGGGAAAGAGTATGAAAACAAAGAACTCGAGCGAATTTGTCCTAGATTCTGAACTAGCCGACCAAACTTCGTAAGTCGGATGCAACTGCGTTTATGTTATACCGTTATGATGGTCTGCACTGCCATTATTCTCTGTTTTAATAAAATAATTTCAAACAAACTTTGATGCAAATTTATGTTCATTCAACAACAAAAATCTAGTTTGAACTTTATTCTTTATTTGAAAAATTTTATGCTCTAATTATTTTTTATAAATATAACTTGAAACTTTATATAAATTTATAAAAAAATTAAGTTCTGCTAAAATTCTTTTCATTCCAAGGATCAAACTAATTGAATTCAAATTAAATTCAATTGTATAGATAGCATTGCGATTGTAATGCCATCAGCAGGAGTCGTGTAATTTTTTTTTTTCGTTTTGCGCAAGCTTTTGAATTAAAACCAAATTTTACGCCAGTGCAATCTAAAAAGAGACCTTATTTGAAAGTACACAAAGCTGCGTAGGAATACACAATTAAGAGGCCAGCAAGCTCAAAGAGCGAATTTTCAAAAACCGCAGCTTTGAGCTTTCACGTTAAAATTAAGTGCAAATTTGAAATTGTATTCGTGTTGTGTAAGCAAACATTCCATTCTTTTTTTGGACGAAACAAATTTTTTTAATCTGATGCTTGAACGAGGTCAGAATATCAACATGTTTATCAGCTCCTTTGGGTTTTTAATTTTTTTTTTTTTTTTCTCATTTAAATGCATCATAATTTTATTTCGTCATGCTCTAATTGCAGCTTTTCACTCAAACCATTGAAGCACTTCTGATTATGTAAAATGCTTTTCAGGAACATTTTCAAACAAATTAATGGCCCTTAAAATTTAAAACAGAATATTTAAATATTATTTTCACCCTATTTTTTGTAATACAAGTTTATTTGATGTCTTGCACTATTAATATATTTCTTGTTCAACTTTTTAAAACAACTTTGTCTTAAGTCTGACTGAATTTTACATTGAAAAATTAATTAGCAAACTAATACAAGCAGTTTAAATTAAATTGCTAAATTATTCCAATAGCCTTGTTGTTAAAATTCAATACATCATCTTAATATGTATAGATTTTTAATCTTAAAAGGGGCAGTCGTGAGTGTGGGCTGGTAAAGATAATATTTTATATATATAAATATATATTCGTTTCAATGTATATTAAAAAAATACTTGACAAAACAAACGAGAGATTTTTAAGAAACTGAAAATAAAAGTTATTAATAAATTTGTTTATAATTATATTAAAAGTTCTCAAAAAAAACAACAAACAAACAAAAATTTAAGTATATATATATATATATACGAAACACATAATTGTAAACGAAATTCGTCATGTTCACACGTGAAATTAAATACAGTCAAGTTAATCTGACTCCAAACGAGATGACTTGTGATGTCAGATTAGAATATTTATGTTAAACAGTGTGTTAACATGAAGAAAATTTGATTGCCAGCGGAAAAGTTTTTATATATATATTTAAATTGTATTTGAAATTTATTGATAATATTTTTTTAATTAAACATATATTAAACAAACATATCAATATTATTGGTTTATGATTTATATACATTTTTGCCGTATACATTTTCTTGTCCCGAATAAATTTTGTAATCATTTTTTGAAATTTTAGTACTTGTTAACATTTTATATGTAAAAAAATGTTATTTCTGAAAAGCAGATATTTTTTTCTTCTTATAATTAAAAAAATGTCAGAAATTCATTTTAAAAATCAGAAAACAATTTCTGTATTTCAGAAATCTTTTTGCGAACATACTTTTAAATTAATTTCTAGTTTTCAGAATTTTGTCTAAAATGTATTTTTTTTCATTAAAAAAAAACTTATATTTTGTAATTTCGTCGAACAAGAAAAGTGAAAAGTCGAAAAAGCATTTTAAAGTTTGAGAGATTCAAAAAAAAAGACATCTGTTTATCTAGTATATCGACTTGTTGCACAAAGTGGTCACTTTTTGGAGCAGCGAAATACTGAAATCTTTTGATCACTGTACCGATTATAACTCTGTTTAAAGCTGCACAATAAAAAGGCTAAGTCAAATTAATTCTCTTTGACAACTCAAAAAATAATTAATTAGTTAAAATTAAAAAAAAAAAAAAAAAAAAAAAAAAAAAAAAA
>JABFPM010001571.1:0-19687 GCA_022817325.1 Idris sp. 1 HC-2018
AAACGGCCGTGAAAGTGTAACTTTTCGCGGCTAGGAATGAAAAGTACTCGAGGGCGTAGCCCGAGAGTCACTTTTCACTCCGTGCCAACGAATAGTTCCACTTTCGGCCGCTTCCTAGCAATGAAAAGGTAAATTCATGCTATTATTGCTTGAAAAATGTTACCTTATAATTGCGTGAGTAATACCCACTGAATTATTGGTCGGATTTTTTCTCCGTGTATGTTGGAGAAGATATAGACGTATAATAATGTAATGTAAAATACAACTTATAAGTCCTAAACTTTGAGTGGGTCAATAAGCAATTAATTCATCTAGAACGTTGGAAATTTGAAGTATACAATAGTTTTGCTTACTGCACTGATAATTCTCTTAAATTGTAAGACCAGTAAATTGTGCTTTACAATATCAACAAATTGATTAAGTTTGAAAAATAGATACCATGATTTTATATTTGTTAAGAAAATTATGGAACACTGATTAGTATAAAGTTAGAACAGAACAATGCAAAGGTGTCCTTGTTTTTGAAATCCGTTTTGGACACTTCCCCCAACCTTTAAAAATCAATCCCTCATAAAAGGTGGGTACACTATCCGAATTTCTCATTAAAATAATTTAAGATTCAAAACTTTAAAATTTTGTATTAACTTCTTGAAATTTGTATCAGTACTTACCGATAGCAGTAAATATATTGACATTTATCAAATGTTGAAAAAACTGAGTTTTCATGTCCATATAATCATGATTTTGATGTAATAAAGTAAAAAGTAAGGGGTCAAATTTTCGTTCTGCAAACTTAAAAACAAAATGCGCACTCTTTAAATAATTTAAACTTCTTTACAAAAATCAAACAACTAAATTGCTTTTAATATTTTAATTTTTTTTATTTGAAAAAATTTAGAGATTCTCATTCATTACAATTTTAGCGATCATCTCCATTTTTTTATATAATTATTATAATTGTAAAAACGCAGACATCTTTTATTTTATCTATTACAAAACTATTACAATCATTAAAATCCGATATATTTATTACGGAAAATTTGTTTAAAGCACTAAGCACGTGAGAGACATGAAACTGCATTTTCCCTTAGTAAAATTAAAAATTAATAACTTTGAATAAAAAAATTACACATAAAAAAAGACCCACTATCTAGGTGATATAATGTTACCAACTGCGAGATGGTAGTTTCAACAACCAGAAGGAAAACTGTGTTTGTCTCGCACGTTCACTGTTTGTCAAATGGAAAGTTCACACTAAAAATAAGGGATAAGATCGTGCTTTTTCGAACAATTTAACAATCGTATAAATTATTAACTGACCCCTCAGCAGCTGTGTTACGTTTTTTTTCATATACACTCATAGTCGCACAAAATAATAACATCTTGAATTGAAAGTTACAATATCCAAACAAGATTCCCTTCAGCACAGTTTTCTTAATCGACCAACTACAATATGTAACTTCCTTATGTAAAACGATGTTTATAGCAACATTAATAATGACTGTTTTAAAATTACAGATTAATTAGTTCGCGTTCAGTGTTGTATAGTTGCTAGCGTTATTTTTCATTAGTTCACTGCTTTGACCTGTCGTCATCGCTAAAATATTTCGTCGCATTTGGAAAACGCGCAGGATCAGGAAAATCTGGCGACTTCTTTTTCGACTTCAAGCAATCTTTGATTGCCTGGCCGAAGGCACTTCTTACTCTCTGGTCGGATGCGACCGCAGCTGCTGCGCCCTCTACCTCGTCGACTCCTGCACGGTTTGTGCCTTCCTTCACCAGTCGCTCCAAAGACGCCGACATAACTGTTGAGTTTGGAGGCGGGCTCACGAGAAGTCGTGGCTTTTGCTGCTCAATCAACTTTCGACGTTTGTTTGGCAAACCACCCAAGTAAGCATCGCTAAATGGAGTTAGTGTTCCTCCGTTTACTTCACGACGCTGAACAACAGTATCACGTGCAATTACCGGTACCCAGTCCTGTTAAAAGTAACAAATAAAAATGATTATTATATGCTATATAGTATTAAGTAATACATGTACAGTAGAATCTCATTAATTCGAACTTCGAAATTTACTGCAGGTCCCTTAAATTTCCTACGTTAAACAATGTACTCGATTATTCAATTTTTTTTCGATAATTTGAATTTTTTATCATAAAAAAGATGAAAAAATGTTCAAAATTGTATTCAAAATTATGTCCACAGACTCTTATATTATGTCAATTTGGTCATGATTATGACAGATCTTCTGTCTTCTGTATATGTCAACTAAAACGGGAAAATACAAAACTTTGACATATGCAGAAATAGCAGCTATTATTAAAGCAGTAGACAAAAATGATAAGAAAATCAAGATAGCAGAAAATTATGAAATACCTCCAATTATTTTATCCAGTTTTTTTAGAAACAATGATGAAGTTTTACAAATCGTATCTTTAAAGAGTGAAAAAAATAAAAACTTCATGCCGCGGATAAATTAGTCTTTTACTAAAACGCAACAAATTAAATTAAAAAAGCAGACTAAACTATTATCTTATTTTTCCAAAAAATAAAGAAATTTTGTGTCAAGAATCGCATGTATTTTAATTCGAATTTTTTTTCCTGACCTTTGAATTATCTAGATTCTACTGCATTTCTATCAGTATGAAATATGTAACTCAACAGATGTTTGTTGTTAATAATTTTTAAATAATTTTTTTGTTTACATATTTTGTATTAAATAATTTTTTATAATTAAATTTAATTTATGAGGTAAATGATTCTTGTAAAAAAATGTTTTCATACCGAAGGCAAAATTTCGTGTCCCGAAAATGTTCGAGGGATATCTTCAGTTTTTACTTCGTTGTTTTCTGGAACTTCATTGTCGGTTTTTTCAGTACTTGCTTCGACTTCCATAGGCTGTAATTTGTTTAACAAACATTTATTTTCACACAAATTAAAATATATAAAATATAAAATAAAACTAAGTTGAATAAACTTGTCTACTACCTCAGGCTCTGTATTTCTTTGTGACGTTTGCTCAGTTTGATATACAAGCAGAGGAACAATCTCGGAATACGGTGGCTGTGGTATTGACGTAGAAAATCTGTGGAATTGAGATACAAAAATTTCGACGATCAACGGACGTACTGCTGGCACGATGCCTTCGAGAAAACCATTCTGTATTAAAGGAAGAAAATAATTAATTCAGGAAAAACAAAAGATTTATTTTTATTTAAAAAAATAAAATAATTACCAGTATTCGTGATACGACTGATTCGAGACTTGTTTGACTTCCTGGCAGAGAGTGCCGCAAAACGGCAGTTAAATTTGCCCCTAAATTTGTTACTGTCTGCTGACATTCAGCATTAAAAGTTTCATGACTGCTCGTGAAAACTAAACAAAAATGTAAAATGTTTCATTGAATAAAAATGTGTGTATCAACGCAAAGTACACATATTGAAAAACTATTCTTACCTGGATCAAACTGGAATATAAGATTAAGAATTCGTAAAATACCAGTCTTAATAATGTTGAGCACAGTTTCAACGATATTAACTCGAGACTGTAATGCCTCATCAAACTGGAAAATATTCTCAACAAATTCTTTCAACTCCTCAATAAATTTGCTTGTTGCATTGTAAGCTAAACTGTCTTCGCAAACATTTGGGAAAGTAGTGCGAAAATAATCACGCAAAGGTTTTCGAAGCCGTTCAATTGATGTCCAACGACCGTGTCTTAAATTTAATATCTCTCCCACAGTCATGTTATTATTCTGCAAATAAACGAATAAAATGAACAATCTGGGAATTATCAAATATTATTCATTATTATTTTTCTAACGACTCACTATTATAACGATTATATCTCCTATAAAGGAATGTCCCATGCCAGCGTTCACTTCCAATCCAGTTTGCTGTAAAACTTGGGCCACTGTTAAACCACTCAAACTACTGTTTTCACTGTAAATAAACAAATTGTTTATACTTATTTCTATAAATTAAGCTTTCTAAACTAAAAATGTATAAATATTTTATACTAACGCAGTTCTTCTACTTCCAGAATTTCTTTGAGCAATATCGCCTGTTAATAATTGAAGTGTAACTCTCGTAGCTGCATCAATTGAAGAGCCTAGTTGAAATGAAATAATTTATTTAAATAAAATGCATTATTTAATAATTAAAATACTTGATTTCCAATCAACTCACTATTTGGACCAGATTGATAATTTGATGCAATCGCCTGTTGTAAATTTAGAATTTGTCTAGCAACATCGTTGATAGCTGAGTTGGGGTTTGGAGTGGTGTTTGTTGAAGCTGAAGGTGCTGCAATAATTAAAGTGTACGTTAAACATGATGTACAAATAAAAGCGCATAAAATGAAAATAAATACCAACCAGTCTGACTTTGACTTTGAATATCTGTAGTAACGGTATTCAAAAAAGATTGATTTGTCTGAGAAGACGTCGAGCTGGTGTTATTGGATGCACTAGAGCTGGGATCCGATTGACGTGGTCGAATGTGGTGTGAATTGCACGACAGAAAAGGATCGAAATGTCCGATGCTCAACGGATGAAGTACGTGAGAGCGTGGTGTTGTACGAGTAAATACGGTATTTGTGGGATGGGTTTCAGTACTGCTTCTAGAACTAACCCATGTTTTTAAATAAATCACTAAATTCCATTAAAAATGAAAGTTCAAATTTGATTATTGCAACTTACAGGATTCGTTGGCGACGCGGTTATCATAACAAACATGGACGCCAGTACTTATGTGTCAAAAATTAGTGATTAATTATTTTTGTTTTTTTATTCCAGAGTTTTATTTTTACCACTCATTTTAATTCTTTTTCGAATAATTAAACCGTTTTATTATTAAAAAAACACTAATATTATATTTTTTTATTATGTGCTCCGAATCAACTCACTGGTAATGTCACGTACTGGCTGCCATTTTTGGTAGTACACACAAAATCCGCATCAGCGCATTCTATTCTGTAAAACCCAATAATAAAAGATATTGTACCTTGCTTGTACATTTTGTCCTGACGTTCCACTGTTACTTTGTTCGGTCGACGTAGTTTGTTGGTTTGAATTTGGTGAAAAATTAACATTATGTAAACCAGTGACACCCGACTGAACCACATGACCAGCTACAGCTTGCATTAAATTTTGCAAAAAGTCGGGTGGCGAAACAGATGCCCATGGAAATGTACCTGCAGTTATTCTAGCGCCACTGACAGCCACTGCAAACATAATTTCCGTTAGTAATAAAATCGTAATCTCAACATTCCAGCTAATATATTGCAGACGTTGGTATCATTGAATAACAATTTTTAACCGATTTCCGAAGGTATCACGCGGCTTTGAAATTAACAGCTGATCAGTAAGCCATAATAAACTTTACCATTTATTTGCTGTTACTTTTTAATAGAAAAAGACAAATAATTTTCCGATTTTATTATTGTTTACACACACTAGAACAGAACTATCAAATACACATCGTTCAACGGGAATCGGTTAATACAGCGCGAACTGAGGATTTGAACGTATTTTGTATTATATAACTAACTAATACTAAACACCCATAATTTGAAAAAACAAACCTCGGTGATTAATATTGTTGTTAGTGGTACCATTATTTTGAGGTTGTTCTTCCCCTGAGTTGCTATCCATAGCAGCTTCTGGGCTTACTTCCATCAATACCTCAACATTATTAGGCAAAGTAAAGAACGAACCTAAATAATCAGGGTCATACGGTTACTTTTTGACACGCGCTAACAAGCGATATCACTGCTTATTGCAATTTTTTTGGTCATATAATCTTTGAAATAAGCATTGATTTTACCCCTTAATTCACAATACTCACTGAATGGTGATATATTGACATGGGATGGCTGTGATGCGTTTGGAGTGTCCGGTGGTCTGGCATTTTCGTCTGAGGATGTGCTGGTGGACTCAGCATTAGACGAAGTGCTTGTTGCAGGCTGAGAATTTGACTGCTCGGTTTCGTTATTCTCATTGTTGTTATTGCCTGACGAGGGATTACGATCCGGTAAATTAATGTGGGCCTGCAAATATCCATTTTATTAATACATAATAAACTATTTAAAATTCAAAATAATCATCTTTATAATTATAAAGAAGTTTTATTATGGATTAAATTACTTCAACTTGAATGGGTAATCCAGCTTGTACTATAGTAGAATGCTGAACAATTATTGGATGACAACCCAAGTGTCTTGGTGGAGGCTGATTCATATTCACGACGATATCACTCAAAGAGTGACAAGCATGAGACATGTAATGCAAACCTTCACTCACGGTATCAATCAATCTTTGCTGATAATTAGACTGCAATCAAAATTAAAATTTGTATTAGTTTAAATGTTTATTTTGTCATAAGACAATTGTAATAGAAACGTAGAATAACATACTCCTGAAACTACTGGAGGATCTTCTCTCATTAAGGATCTGTATCTCTCAACGTAAGGTCGCATACGATCTTGGGTATGCAGATATCGGTCCAACATTTCTCCCATCTGTGTTACTCGAGGATGCCTACAATTTTGTTTGCAAAATTACAATTTCCTTGAATAATAAATTATTCTACATTTGTTTATTCAAGTTTGATAGTTATGATATTACTAACGAATCATGGAGTATATTTTTATTACTATTATTATTACAGAAAATTGGCTGTTTAATCAGAAAAGAATACAAAACAAAGTATTAAACGAGCAGCTTTGAATAATACTCCACGAGCCTTAACCATAGACAACTTACAAGCGTGAAACACGTGCAAACCTTCGGAGTACATGTATAGGTAAATCATCCGGATCCGTTGATTGTTGCTCAGATTGCTGGTTTGAATGAGGCTGTTGCGACTGTGACGGTGTTTGTTGTTCTTGTAACGGTGTTGACTGTGATTGTTGCGGCTCGTCAGCAGTTGCAGATTGACTATTGTCAGCACTGGTTTCTGGACCTTCGGTATCTTTAATGATATTATTGATTTCGTTAATTAACACAAGTGATTTCAATTATTCTAATTCTGTTGTTAGCTTGTTTAAACATATTTTTGATTTATTAACTGAATTTTTATAAATTAACAAAGTAAACTACTTTGTATAAACATTGACAATTTTTTTATATTCATTCAAAAATTGAACATTTCAAGTGCAAATAATTTACCATATTGAAAAAATACTCCTTCAGATAATATTCAGGTAATTAGAAAAATATTAATAAACAAAGCAAATTAATATAAAAATTAAACTTGAATACAGTTAAAAGTTGAAATCACCTGAATAGTTTGAAAAAAAACAAAAATAAAATACGTTACAGTACATACTATAAAGAATATTTATTAAAAATTAAATTAAAGTTAAAAAAAATAATTGAAAAGTAAATTTTTTACATGGAAATAAATGCACAGTCTAAAGTTTTATGATTATAACATTTTTTTACTTTGAAAAAACCTACTTTGAATAAAAATAGAACTTGATTGTATAATAATATAAGACAAAAAGAAATAGATTTTACGTAATATAATTGTTTTTATTAAACTGAATATTAGTTTTAGCAATACCAAAAATACATTTAAATTTGCAATAAAATAAAAAAATGACTCATTTCAATTTCGTAAAATTGAACATGTTTACTATTTTATACAATTTAAAATAAATTTAATTTTAAACAGCCAGTACGATTATTTCCTTTCAACGTTATTTATTAATAAATACGTGTTAAATAATTACCTCTATATACTGTCACGTTGTTCAGACCAGCTGCATTTAATGCAGCAGACACTGCTTCGGCCATTCTTTCATTGTTTATAACTCTAGGAATACTTTAAATATTAATATATAATTTCCAGCATAAAACAGAAATGATTATTGCATTTCTCCGATCATTTTAAAATTCAGCATTCTTGCTCTTAACAAGCAGTTGAAAATTAATGGTAAATGTTTTTTTTACCATTTGAACCAATTAAAACATCAAAGAAGTACAATAATTCAAAAACCATTTTTTAATACTTTAATTACAATACAATTATAATGTACACACAAAACTAAAACTTACGGATTTGTAACGGAAGTGCCTGAATAATCAAGAGTTTGGATTTGAATTTGTTGAGCCATCGGTGACATTGGCGGATCAGGGCTCGGATTATCTGGTACCGAGGTGTTGCCATCTAAACGGTCTAACAAGTCGTTCACTTTACGCAGCATGCGGTTTGCAACTCTCAAACGTCTGATCGATAAAGTGTGGCTCAACTGTGGCGAAGCTTGAGCGAAACCTGCAATTGTTGCTGTATAAATTTGTTATAATGAAATATCATCAAACAAATATAACAAGTTTTTGTATTGTAAATTTTTGTGTAGCAAATGAAAAGAAAAAAATTAATTTTACCAGTTCCCTCTATGACGTCAGATGGTATTGACATGGAACCCAGATACATGGTGTTTCCATGAATCTGAGCACGTCGAAACCTTTCCGCGTTGGGTATCCTTTGACCCTGACTTGTACTCTGACCCTGGCGTTGTCCTGGTTGAGGTGGCGCACGTTGCACCAAGTGAATAACCTTTCCATTCACATCTGCGAGAAAAAGAAATAATTTATTTTGCAAAAAGAAAGAAATGATACAATTAATTTGCTACATTAATATAACTTAATTTTTTGTTATCTTACTACAATCACTGAGTTTCTTTTCATCCTGAAGAACTCTACCGCAGTAGATAAGTCTCTGTGAATCTGCAGGTATGTTAACAGATTCTGCAATATGTTCTTTGAATCCTCTAACAGTCATCTGTAAATATATCTGATATAGATAAAATTTAAATTGATATCCACTTTCGTAAAAAAGAGTTATTTAAAAACTAACAATTTCTTGAAATATATCGTGTTCATATTCATCAAGTTTTTCCTGTCTAACTATAATATATAATATTATTTTCATTTGATTCTCAAAGTATTTTTTGCTATGATTTGATGAGAATTTTTTCTACGTCACACTGGAGAGTTTACTATTTGCATTTATAATTGCAATGCTTCGTGATAACGACCCGATGAGTCAAGGTTCAAAATTATCGTAAATTCATTCAAATTATCTCGCCACAAATGGAAAATCAATGAAACAAGCAGAGAGAAAATGTTTACCAAGAAAGTGACTGACTTTATGGTGTTTAGATAGAAATTAAAAGTTACTTTTCATTCAAATTTTAATTAAATCATCAACACAAGTTTTAATGATATAATAATGGTTGAAAAGGTTTGTGAAATATAATAAAGTTTGGTTTTCATATTTTCTCTTCTTTCATAATAATGGAACAATCCCTTAGAGACTTCTGTGAAACGCAAATAAGACGGTTCACGTAATATGAAAAGTTTTTTAAATAAAACTTTTTATGTAATGTCAGACATTTTTTTAATGCAAAAATTTATCAAAACTTTTTAAGAATACATTTGTTATTTTTTCACTAAAAAATAAGTTAAATCCAAGTTTCATAAGTAATATAAAGATTAAAATTATTTCTTTAATGCTTTAATATACAGCATATTAATAGAAATCTCATTTTAATTGTTTTATAAACTCACAAAATATTGATAAATTTGTTGTAAACCAAAGTAAAACAATATAATTTATAAGCATAACAAAAATAAAGTGAAATTATCAAAAGGCTTTAAAAATTAGTTATATTTTATACGATTAATTATAAATTTAATTTATTGTTTTCAATCTATTCTTTTTTTTTTTTTTGAATTTTATTTAAACTAGTTAAAAAGGAAAAAAAGTGTTAAAAGCGTTGATATCAAGTTGTAATGAAATAATTGTGCAATAAGTGTGAAAATGTGATAATTTTAGACAATTAAAATTAAAAACCTTAAAATGAGCTTTTATTTTCATAATCTGAAATATTTGATTTTTATAGATAATATTTTTTATCTTACTTTTAACTTTGAAAGTTACATCATTTTTACAAGAACATACATTTTTTGGCATTTTTCATTTTTCTTATTCATCTTTTAACAGTTTTAATTTAATTACAATCTTCATTATTTGTTTGTTATTCATTTTTGAAGGATAATTTTTCAAATAGTTCAAACACCTTTGGAAAAATAGTTTATTTAATATTTATATATAAAAAAAACAAAAGAAAAATACAAAATTACATTATTAACTTTCATTAATTTTTCTCATTTCAAAGATTATTTTTAGTATTATTATTGCCGTAGAAAAACTTATTAAAACTTGTTAATCAACTTGAAATACTTTTCCTAATATCTTGAAACTAGAAGAAAAAAGTGACTCATATTTGTTAGTCCGCAAAAATAGAACGTATAATTTGATACTTATTAAATAAGATAAGAAATCTCTATACATGAATCTTACCTTCCTTTTTCAATTTCCTGGAATATAATTCTACACTATATAGATTCTACATTATTAATACGTATTCTAAATTTACATATATTTCATATATCAAAAAGTTACTTTAATTATAGTGCTGAAGAGTCACTTTTGTATAACAACTTAATCAATCAAGAACTGCCTTTTTTGCAATATATAAAATCAAAAAAATAAAAAATAAAAAAAAAAAAAAAAAAAAAAAAAAAAAAAAAAAGTGAAAATAAAATTTACCCATAGTTAAGGAGCAAATTACTTACATCCTCCTCTAGTGTGAAGGAGTGGTTTTGGGAGTCCAAAGTCTTCACTTTGATTTCAATCATGTTTGCGTGGTTGTTCAGTCGTAGCTCTGAAATTGCGTAAATTAAATTGTTTAACAAATGCCAAGCAGGATAAGCCAAAAATACGAGAAAACCATGAAATTCATAGGTCCGTTGACGTTCCTGTTGGTCGACTATTTTACGACCAATGTGGCGGTCAGGCTTGTTTTTGTCGCGAAAAATAATGCAGATTTTGTTACTTACTGTCAACTGATAACGACCGAGGTGGGTGGAGATGTCTTGACCAAATATGAAACGTCAGATAACACACGATGCACACGATATTTTAGCCAGAATCCATTGGTGTGTCAGCGACAAAAGGGTAAGTCACGTACTTAAGTGCCAACCTGGCGGAAACAAAATTCCCCAGCGAGAGCAAAAATTTCGACAAAAATTGACAGTTATAACGGTTCAAATTTAATTTCGCGACTCACTTTGCGTGAAAAAAAGCGGAGAGAATTATGTTGTCGTTTTGTATTTAAATTTTTTTTTTAAATTTAGCGTCAAAATGAAGAAAATTTGAAGGTTTCGGGGGAATTTCAGGGCGCACGCGCGGAATCGCGAGCATGCGCAGTCAGATGTATTGACCACTTGTTTATTGTTTGGAAATTTGCGAGTGTGTGTGAGAGAGAAAAAAGTTATGTGCGAATTGTCAAAGTAATATATTTTATCTCGAAGAAAAAAAAAATATAATTTTAAAAATGGTTATCTATGGTGTTTATATTGTTTCGAAATCTGGAGGACTCATTTACAATCACGATCACAATGTACCGAAAATTGAAAATGAAAAATCATTCAGTTATCCGTTAGATATTAAATTAACCTATGAAAATAAGAAAATTGTCGTGTCTTTTGGACAGAGAGACGGAATCAACGGTATTTATTATAATTTTATTAATCAAGCAAATATCAAAATATACTTATTATAAACAAATTTTAAATGTTTTGCTTTTTTTAGCCAATAATTTTTTTTACTTTTTATGTTAGCTACTTTTGGTTTCTAACCGAATTAAAAAAAATCATTAAATTAACAAGAATATAAAATCAAAATAAAGTTTGTTAATAATATAAAACTTTTTTAGTTGGGCATGTACTAACAGCCATTAATGGTGAACCTGTCAACGGACGAGAGTTATCCGATGGCAAAGACGTCTTCGAATTTTTAGAACAAGCTGCAAATTTCCCCGTCAATTTAAGATTTTGTAAGGCAAAAATGACGACAAATGAAAAGATCTTTCTTGCATCGATGTTTTATCCGCTCTTCGCAATAGCTAGTCAACTGAGTCCAGAACCTAGGTGTTCTGGTATCGAAGTCTTAGAAGCCGACACATTTAGATTATATTGTTTTCAAACTTTGACAGGTGTAAAATTTATTATCCTTGCCGATCCGTCTCAGGCGGAAATAGACATTTTGTCGAGAAAAGTGTACGAACTGTTTGCAGATTATGCTTTGAAAAATCCTTTTTACGCATTAGAAATGCCGATACGTTGCGAACTGTTTGAAAATAATTTGCAATCTTTGTTAGAAACCGTTGAAAAAACTGGCATTAGCAATGTTTAGAAAAATTATGTTAACAAATGTGTAAATCAATTGTAAATATTACGTATTAAATGATTTTATAATTTTAATACACCTCTTATTACTGTCAGAAGGAATAATATAATAAAATATTGTTAAATTTTATTTTCTTATATTATACATCACATAATCGCCGACTCAGAAATTTTTACATATAATTGTTTTTTTTTTTTTTTGAAACAAAATTATATTATACTACAACGTTCCAAGCTCTTTTTCCGTCACCATCTCCAATCTAAAAATCAAAATGATTTAGTGCATTATATAATATAATCATTAATGTTTAAGAGTAAAATAAATAATTTGATTACCTTAGTTGTTATGTTATCGGTACAAGCCATTCTTATACGAGCAGCAGTGGCGGGGGAATCAAATCTAAAGTAATCATACATTTTCATTTCTGCTCGATCTGCCTTTATCGCTTCTTTGATTGCAAAGAATACTGATGAAGCTAAGAAGAGAGGAGGTTCTCCAACGGCCTAATTTTTTTCATCAATAAAATTCATCAATAAAAGTGTATAAATATTGTCAATAACTCTTTAATTTTAATTAATAAAAAAATTATATAAAGTTTCAGTTAAATATTATGTTTAAATGATTGTAAATTATTATATTTAATTGGAATTTTCCAAATCTTGAAACGAATTCTGAGCCCGATTTTAATATTTTCTAAGAATCATATGTACAAAGAAACTTATTAGTTGCTTATTACATAATCTTACTAATAGAGTTGGATTATGTAAAATAGATTATTTTTTAAGGAGACTTGTTGAACAATTTAAGTCAACATTAAGTTAAGATGTTATAATATACCTTTGAAGAGAACACTGCTCTAGGATTTGTTGCACCTTTCAATAGTGAAACATTAAACTCTTGAGGAATGTCCGTAAATCCAGGTATTTTGTAAGCTCCTGGTCCTCTACTGAACATCATTCCTGTATTTGAATACATCAGTTCTTCTAAAGTAAATAAACCATATCCTTGGACAAAACCACCTTCTACTTGTCCGATATCAATTGCTGGATTCAAACTTTCTCCTAGGTCCATAACTATATCTGTTCTCAAGACCTGTCAGAATACATTAAAATGTACACTTTTTATACTGACTTATTAGTACAGAAAATATTAAATTAGCAAAGATTTTCTTTTAAAGAGTTTGCAAAGTTATAATATTTTACTTGGTGATCTCCTGTGAGACAGTCAATTTCCACTTCCGAGCAGGCAACCCCATATGTATAATAATTGAACGCCATCCCCGAATTAGTTTCAAACGAATACCCGAGATCTGGAGTTTTATAAAAGCCTGTCGCTGAAAGACCAACTCTGTTGAGATATGCAGTTTTTATCCAGTCTTCCCACTTCGCAGTTGGGTTAGCTTCCATTATTGGTTTTAATCGTTCCATCAATTTGTTACATGCATTCTACACAAATAATACAAATCATATTAAAAAACAACACTTATTTATATTTTTCAACATAATAAATTCATATATAGGTTTATTTAATGTTTTATGTGTAGGTGTATTTACCATTACAGCCATTCCATTAAGATCAGAACCAGCACTAGCTGCAGTTGCTGATGTATTAGGCACTTTGTCTGTTGCAGTTTCAGAAATGTGAATTTTGTTTGGGTTAACTTTGAGAATTCTACTAGCAACCTAAAAATGTTGTGCAAAGTAAATATGATTTTATATTATTTATTTGTATATACTGTATACTACTATATACTACTATATACTATATACTATACTTACTTGAATCATTTTGGTATGCAAGCCTTGACCCATTTCAATTCCACCATGAGATATCAAAACAGAACCATCAGTGTATATGTGAACCAAAGCACCAGCTTGATTTAAAAACAAAACTGTAAATGATATTCCAAATTTCACTGGCACAAGGGCCATTCCTCGCTTCCTATATCTGTGTTCTCTGACAATTTTAAATTTGAGATTTAATTATTTATTTTATCTAAAATAATAAATAATATATTTATTTGGACTTTTTCGTACTTGTTGTAAGATTGCACTGCTTTCATTCTTTCTTCATAATTAGCAGATGTTTTACATTCATCCCAACATCGCTGAAGATTTACATTATTAAGAACCTGATTGTAATGAGTTATGTCTCCATCTTTATAGAAATTCAGTTCCATCAACTGTTAATTAGATCATATTAATATTTATTCTGCAAATTTTTCATAACAATATGAATAATTAAACGATATATATACCTCATTTACATCACGTTTAAGGTAATCAGCAACATGGTGAATTACATTTTCTGCACAAAACATTCCCTGAGGACCACCAAATCCTCGGAAAGCTGTGTTAGATGGTATATTTGTTTTGCAAACATATCCCATAACATTTTTTATCGGTATATTATAACCGTTTTCACAATGGAACATTGATCGTTCCAATACCTGCAAAAAAAACCAAATAAATTTTGGAATCACCAGAAAATAAAACAAAATTAAATTCAACATTTTTCTTCACATACAGCTCCAGAAAGGTCAAGAGAGTAACCCCCATTATTATATATATGCACTTCCATCGCTTTCAGCAAACCATCATTATTAAATCCGATTTTGTATTTGAACAAAAATGAATGTCTACCACCACTAATCATCATATCTTCATCTCGATCCAACATACATCTAACAGGTCTCTGTAATCTGCAGAAAAAAACGTGAATTACCGAAAACTCAAATTAAACTAAAAAAATAAATAAATACAACAAAAGTACCTTGCAGCTGCCAAGGCTATAGGTATTGCGACTAAAGTGCCACGAGATTCTTTTCCCCCGAAACCCCCTCCCAAACGTTTCACCCTAACATTAACTTTGTTGATTGGCATCTGCAGAACAAAGGCCACTAATTTCTGAAGCTCTGTCGGGTGTTGAGTAGAGCTAATTATTTCTATTTCGTCGTTTTCTTTGGGAATCGCAAATGCAGCTTGAGTTTCTAAATAAAAATGTTCTTGACCACCCATACGACATTCTCCTTCGATAACATGATCACATTCTGATAGGGCCTTATTCACATCTCCATTACAAATCACCTTAGGGTATCCTGGGTAGAATGATTTTTCTTTAATTGCATCCTGAAAATAAGTTTTAATTTAAAACTTGTATCAACTAAATATACACTAAGTTTATGTACGACTCTAACTTCAATGGTTAAAATAAGTGGTCCAATTTCCTCATACTCTACGTGAACCAATCTGGAGGCTTTCTGAGCAGTTATTTGGTCAACTGCCACCACTGCTCCTAAAAGTTGTCCTTGACTGTAGACCTAGAATTATTTTATTATAATTATCATTATTTTGTCTAATCAATAACAAAAAATGATTCACTTACTTCTTCAGAAGCGAAAATCTCTTCGTCGTGAATAATAGATCCTATTACAAGACGGTCTTTTGGAATATCTTTAGCGCAGATAAAGTCTACCACACCATCTAAAGCCAGAGCTTTAGTGGGATCAATTTTGACTATCTTCGCTCGAGCTTTTGTAGACAACACAAGAGATAAATACAGCTCTCCATCTAAACGAGGTGTATCGTCACAGTAAATTGCCTCTCCGGTGGCTTGCTTGAAGGCACTTGCATGTACTATCGGTCGACCAATCAGATCAATTGATGCTTGGTCTTTAGGTGTCACCTGGAAATATTGAGAACTTTTTGGTGGAACATACTCGAAGCCTTCATCAGCATTTTCTAATCTTTTTGGTAGAGGTTTAACGTTTATAGAGTTTTCAGCGAGTTGTTTTGAAATTGATACAAATCCTTTGAAGAAAAGGCTGGAAAAGACAAAAATAATTATAAATAATCTGTCAAATAAAAGAAATTTGGATCCTCAAATTGCTTACCTTAAAGTTAATGAGCGACGATACAAGATCATTCCTCCTGGAGCATCTCCTGACAAAGGCAACTCAGATATTAATGTTTTATTTACAAATTCTAAAAGATTTTCATCCCATTTCCTGGAAAAGTAATTAGAATAATAATTTTAAAATTGGACAAAAATAAAACCAATCTGAACTTACTTTCCAACCATAAAATCACAAGTTTCCCTTGCTAATTTTGTGACTGGAGCCATTCCACCATAAGCAATGAAAGATTTTTTGACTGTTGAAGTATTGGGTTCGAAAAAGACATTTAATGCCATATTAACAATCGCAATGTCATCGTCTCGTCTTTTTGCTTGCTTATAAGCGATAAAATATTGGTCCTAAGAATTAAGTAATTATTATTATTTAGCATATGTAATAATACTCAAATTAATATTGTTAGATAATGTAATTAATATCTTACTTTATCTGTGTATGGAACTTCAATTGAGATTAAAATTTCATCAGGTGTAACAACATTCCTTCGATAACCTGTGAAGAAATTATGGTCCATTTTTACTTGTCTGTGTCCTCCTTTTAAACTGCAAAGATTCAATTTAATTCCTGCAGCCAAAAAAATGGGATTCAAATCAGATATTGGACTTCCAGTCATAATGTTTCCTCCAACAGCCTAATAAAAACAATAATTTGTTTAATTTTTGTTATTTAGAGGGAAATCGAAATTTAAAAATTGAAACTTACTGCCACATTTCGAATTTGTTTTCCAGCAAACCAATGAAGAATACTGACCATAGAGCGAAAAATTCTTGTTTTATATTCTAAAATATGTAATCATTAGTAATTAAATATCTTTAAATTTTGATTTTCAAAAACAAGTAGTTTTTTAAATACCTGGTTTTGAATAAATTTCTTTTCTAAGAAACTCTTCCATTTCAATCAATGTGACACTTGCTCCTATACTCAGAGCATCTTTAACTTCAATCACTTGTCTCATTTCTTTTATTTGAAAAGGATTTATTAAAACAGGATAAGAAAGATGTTTAAATTTTACTTCGACACCTAATTATTGATAGCAAATTTTGTTAATGAAATTATTTTTTAAATATTATAAATACAAAAATATTATTTATAAAGTGTTCATACCAACTTCAGTATTTCCTACAATAATTTTTGCATTTGGATGTTGATGTTTTAAAGATAAAATGTCATTTAAATTATTGGGTCTATACCATGTTGTATCTTTCTTTTGAATAATTAGGTATTCTTCATCCAACTGTGCAGATAACTAGTAAAAAACAATAAACAATATTAATATAACTTAAATTTTCACATATTTATTCAATAATAAAAAATGCCATACCTTCAATTTAGGAGGAAAAATTGGTTCTTGGGTTGGATCGTAAGGTCGAAATTCTTTTGAATTAAAAACCTCTACTGGCTCTGATGTAAATACTTTTTTACAGCAAGCATCTCCCATTGCGCAAACCCTTTCTTTAGTCTCATTTGAGTGACCATGACTAATTTTCGAACTTCTCTGTGACAATTCCCATTCTTCTGTGAAAGTCTTGAATCCCTCTATGATTGGTCGGTAACCAGTGCACCTACATAAATTACCTAAAATGTACATTATTTTACTTCAATAATTATTTTAATACAAAATTAAATATTAGTATAAGCAGTAAAAAAAAGAAAAAAATACCTTGAAAAGCAATTTCTAAATTTTCCATTGTGGGTTTTGGAATAGATCTCAAAAGGGAATACATTGACATAACAATTCCTGGCGTACAAAATCCGCATTGTGAACCATGCGCTTTTGCAATTCTCTCTTGAACTGGATGAAGTTTTGTTTTCGTACTGCCTATGCCTTCGACTGTTGTCACTGCCATACCATGCATGGCACATACTGGTGTTAAACATGCATTTGCTGCCACGTGACTTTATTATTTATAGGAAATACATATTAATTATTATTTATTTTTTGACAATTTAAATTCAAAATTTAGAAAAGGATACACAATTTTATCATTATTTCTATCATATCTCGAAATCATCACAGTACAAGCTCCACATCCTCCTTCTGCACATCCCAACTTAGTTCCATATAATCTTACTAACGTAATTAAGTTAAGAAAAATTATTTTCTTGAATGCAAAATAATATCTGCAACATTCTTCAACAAATTAATATGCTAACTAGTTTATTAAAGGATACACTTATTGCGCAAATAGTATAATAAAGTCCATTCTGGATCGACCTCAGCATCTTGTACCTAGTATTAAAAAAAATAAATAAAATAATGAATGAGTTGAATTACAAAAAACTGTAGATTGATTTGAAATTGTTTATTAATTACCTCTCTACCATTAACGTAGAATACAAGAGTTTTGCTGACTTTGGAAGGTATTAATAAATCCGACTCAGAAGACCCATTGCCATTTGTATGAATACCATTATCATTATGTAAACCATTTTCATTACATGTAATTATTCTATTTTGAATATTTGTTAAATTAGGTGGATTTTGACTTTGAACCATGTTTCTTCAATCTAACAAGTAGAATTTGTGTATATATTTAGTAAGTATGTCGTTAACGTTATCTTTTGTCTATGTATATATATATATATATATATATATCATATTTAACTTCTTATTTGTGATATGTATAAGGTGACAATCAGTTTGTATTACTTATGTAGATATTTTTAAAAAAAAAACACATTTAACCTATCTTATATTCAACAACATCTCTTAAGGTAGATTTGTTATTAAGTTATCTGTACATGTATTAATAATTAGCCGTTGGAAAAATTTAAAATGTCATTATGAGTGTTTTTTTTCTTCTGTAATCTTTGCCAAATGACTTTATAATCAAATTATCATCAAATATAAGATAATGAAATAAGCATTTCAGATAGGAATATAATATATATTATATTCCAAAAAAACAAATATAAATTTTAAAAAATGATGAATGCTATAATATAAATGTATAATTTTATTTATTTACAATTTATTATTGCAATAAATTATTGAGAATAATTTTATTAAATTATATGGGTGATCCTACAAATATCTACCAACAGTGTCTTCGGAGTTTTACACACAATCAGGGAAATTAAGGTATGTCTCCGATGAAACAGTTTTTTTACAAATTACTTAATATTTGAACAAAACGTTGTTCAAGTTTAAATAGTCATACACGATTTTTTCTTTATTTTTTGTCCGCTTACTTTTTGAGAAAATCTAAATTAAAGTTTCAATTTTTCTATATTGACACACAAGTTAGAATAGCGACGAAATACAGGGTGTGGAAAAAGTTCTGGGACATACAAATATCTCGAGAAATACGCATCGGATCGAGAAACGGAAAAATACGTATCAAATATTTTTTGAAAATGTATCCAATGATTTCAAACTTAACCCCCCACCCCCACCCCCTGGGGGTGGGGTGGGGGCCAACTTTAAAATCTTAAATGGGAACCCCAATTTTTTATTGCACATTTGGATTCCCAAAGAACTGATCACGGCTTCTCTGCGGCTGGACCGTGAACTA
>JABFPM010001572.1:0-19684 GCA_022817325.1 Idris sp. 1 HC-2018
TTTTGTAAAAGAAAAATGTGGTATCAATGAAACTCATAATTTTGGTTTTACTCCATTTACTATGTTGAAAGACAATTTGTATAAAAGAAAAGCGAGCTTTTGTTTTGCAGATAGATGTGGGTCAAAGAAAGAGAAAGAAAGACAGTAATCACCTGAGTTTGTCTCTATTTTTTTTGTTCTCTACTGCAGTTATCTGATCCAACTGCAGTGTCTACTAGCCAACACGATATATTGTTGGTTTTTTGATTTTTGCAAAACTACTTATCAGATTTCTTAACAAATGTTTCTTACAAAGAAAAAAATATTTTACCTAAAAATCTATATATACAAAATATATTTACATGATTTATATAATTTTTTTATTTTGTGCTTCAACTTTTTTAATTTAGTAATTTATAATTTTATGAATAAATTAAAAAATAATCCTGTTTTACAAATAATTTCTTCTTAAATAGTATAACTTATTTGTAAATTATGCAAAAAAAAGCTTTTGCTAAATTCCTTAAATATCATGCTATCTGGTTTACACAGTCGTGAGGTTTAAATGCCTATATATAGTTGTAATTACGTTGTTGTAAACCATGGTCCTAAATGCGGTTCCTTAATTCCTTTGCACTTTGATGGTGCAAAACATTAATCTTATTTAATTAATTGTAAATTTACGTCTATATAAAATCTTTTACATTCAAAATATATTCGTTTATATTTTTTTCTCTAATCGACGCTTATCTGGATTTATGCTGATTAGATGTTAAAAATATTGGCCACTTAACTGCGTCAGTAATTATAAATATCAACAATTTAATTAAAAAGAAAAAGAGGAAAGGGAGGATTCGAAACGTCATGATTTTTTTTATAAAAAGGAAATGGGCAAAAAAAGGTTTATTTAAAAATTAAAATTAAGTTAAGATAAAAATAAAATAATTGAGTAACGCTATTGTGTCTAACTCAAAAAAATTATAAAATGTAAAAAAAATTCCAAAATTATAATGTTACCAGAAATTACTTTATGATATAATCTCAATTTTTACGTGTAAGTTCAAATATTATACTAAAATCAATTCCAATATCCAATCAATAAGTATACATACAGAATCTAAGGCAATTTCTGCTGTGTTTATCTAAACGCAACATTTGGGAATTCGTGTAGATATGGTCTCACTTGATTTTTACAGAACTAGGTCTGTAAAAATGTGTTGACCAATGTCCACATATGTGTTGAAAGACAAACTTTATCCACATATGTTTCGATTGGCAACATCAAGGATTCCACAGAGCACTTTTTTCTAACATGTATGTGTTCCGATTTTCACAAACTAGTTATAACTCTGCTGAAACCTTACATTCAATTTTGAAGATTTCATTATTTGATGTGTTTCGTTCCAGATGTCACGTGGAACTCGTCACAATGGCGACGTGACATCTTGCCATTGACACTTACTGCTCGATGTTATATTTCTTTCTTTTTAATTAAATTGTTGATATTTATAATTACTGACGCAGTTTAGTGGCCAAAATTTATAACATCTAAATTTTAGAGAGAAATTTTATTGATAGCTCAAGCTTATTTGCCTTATTTGGATGATTTTTTATCTTTTATTTTTATATAAAGTCTTCAGCTTTTAATGGATAGGCTTCAATTTGACTTCTTTTTATTTGAACTTAATTTAGTCAAAAAATTACATTTTCAATCATTATTTAAAAAAAAAAACTTTTTACAATTAATGGTTCAGTTTGTTCAAAAATGACTGACTTCATTTATAATTATTGTAATTTTAAACTCAGAGCAGGTGTAATTGAGACGTTTATTGTTAAAAGAGACCTAAGTCACATTTTTATGATTTCAAGAAAAATGAAAAAAACGATTAGAGAAGTCATTTTACTTCGAACAGACGTGTAAATTGGTACGCATGGTTGTATTTGTATTACTTAATAGTAATGTAACAGTGGATTCAATTTTTATCATTATTTGTTGATATTATTTAAGAAAAACAATCATGTTAAGTCCCTTTTAACAAAAACCAAAATTAATATTCAATTTTCCAGTAAAATTGTACATAAATTGGGTAGAAAAATAAAGTTCAATACATGATTCACAGATGTAAGTGTATTTTACTATTTAAAAATAAATATTAACGTTTTATGCAATTGAATTCAGAATATTGAAATTATACAATATTCACATTATTAAATATTTAGGCTTAAATAAATAATTATTTTATAACAAATTATAAAGTTTTTATTGGTAGATTGAATATAAATATCAATTTAAGTAATTACTTAGATGGTTTTATAAACGTACTAAACATTTATTGTTAAAAGGGACCTCAATCTAAGATTGACTCCTGGAGTAAGTAAGGCATTTTTCGATTTTTTTTAAAGGATAAAATCAAATTTTCTGTAGCATTGCTCATATACTTTTTTTATTCAGAAAATTTAATGGATAGCTTATTGGTTTAACATTTCGTGAGGCACTGCTTCAGATTTGTCATAGCATTACTATAATTTTCTCTAACGGTACTGATAAATTGGGTGCTGTAACAGTAGCCCATCTGCGACGGCAACAGTAAAATTTTTGCACTTAATTTTCTAGATTCCGAAGTCACATATGGAACCATGTGGAAAGCGGCTTTAAGTTCACTCTATTTAAACATGCAAAATTAATTTAGAATTATGCAACAAAAATATGTGTTACTAGTTAGTAAACTTTAAAGATGATTTGAAGTATATACAAAATTTCCCTAAAAATTCCATCTAATGCAGACAGATGAAAAATAATTTCAGAATTATATAGATATAAGAAGTGTGAAATTACTTACAAGATTATTACATTTAAAAGTCTGGAAGACACTAGTAGTTTCGGAAGCACAATTCAGAATGTTAAATGTGACTGCGGCTAAATCTACAAAAAGTACTCTAGCGACTGTGTTGATTTTATAAAAATTTTCAGTGGCCCTCTGAATATAATTGTCCACGCAATTATTAGATTTTATTTTCAATTCTTCATAAGCGTCTTGAAAAACAGAAATTGTGTTTTCACATTTCGTGCTGAAGATCCGATTCCTGTTAATTATGTCGTTTACCTAATAAATTACAATAATACTTATTAAACAACATTTAACATTTAATTTCAGCATAAATACAACAAAATATACAAAATATTTGTTCTAATACTTTAAAGGTGCAAAAATCAAAGTTATTTTTCTCTAAAAAGAGTTTGAAAATTAGTTACTTGTGAAATTATTTGACTGTTTTCGCGAATGAGTTTTAAACTGCTTTCTTCAGCAATATCTTTCGCAGATTCGATTGTATCCATTACGAGAACTTTTAATTTGTTGACAGTTTCCTTAACTTCTTCAACAGTTTTATTTATTATATTTACAACACGATCTTTTGCTGCTCGTGGTTCCACATTTGAGTTTGGACTGATGAAAGAACTGGCATTTATTTGACATACAATCTAAAAAATCATTAATTTAAATTAAATTAAAATGATTACATATATTGAGCAGTAAGGTTTTCTTATTAACGATTTTTTTTTCTTTTATATTTTTTTATTTTCTATAAGCTGTAAAAATTTGAAATCGTTATTCATTACATATTGTTTTTTTTTTTTTAAAGTGATATATGACTCGGATTGTCTGTCTCTCTCACACAACAATAGTTTCTATGTAATATTTTTATTAATTTTAAAAATTTTTGTAAAACGCACGATTGTTTAAAAAAAACATGTTTCGAAGATTGTGCGAGAAGAAATTCTTTGTAGGTTATGTGAACAAGTATAATTTTTAGAAACTAAAATCAATTTACTGACTTTTACAGTTTCCAAAAGTTACGCTAGTTTACAAAAAATTCCTTCTCGCAAAATCTTCAAAACATGTTTTTTTAGTAAACGATCGTGTATTTTGTGTGAGAGAGACAGATGATCCAAGTCATATATCTCCTTAAAAAGAAACTGAATCATCGACTTATATACTTAATAATTGAATAACAAATGTAAAAGATGTCAGTTAAAATGTATAACGTCAAATACTTACAAAGACAAGCACAAATAAGAAAATTAATTCAAATTTAACCATATTGAATGTTCCACTTCTAGATCTGCAAATGATTCGGAACTGACTTATATAAGTATGTACATAATATAGAATAATTAACTTCATTATTAAAAAAAGTGTCTAAAAATAGGCTTAAAAAAGTAGATATCAATGTTTTTAAAATAGACATTTTAAACTTTAATTACAATATTAATTATTTTGCTAGTATTAATGATCCATAGTTAATTAAAAAAAACAAAAATATGATTATATACTTTTCAGAATTTAAAAATTTATATTTATGGAAAATATTGATTGTAATCAGGTTAAGAAAACAACTTGTAAACTTTTTTTTAAAAGCTGTTCTTTTTAGAAATTTAATAATTTGTTATATCTATAAACAATGTAAAGGCCGAAGTTCATGTTTACCTAGAACAGCCGATGCTGTCAGTTTGATGACTTAAATATTTTTTAATTTTTTGTTTGTGAAAAAACATCTTATGAATTAATTATATGCATTTCATTTTCAGAATAATATGTTTTCATCAATAATTCATTTATTTAATAAAAAACAATTTTTAATTTAATTTAATTACATAACTCATGTTTCACTTTTTCATTTTTTTTAAACAAAAGTAATAATAATAATGAATTTTGTTCTTAATACATTACAAACATGTTAAAAATTTATTAAATGCGATGTAAATCTACTTATATTTTTTGTCAAAACTATTATAATTTATAATGATAATGTGATTATTAGTATGCACATTACTTTACTTTTTTACTATATTAAAATATTATAAGTTACCACAATTAATTTATAAAAAGAAAAATAAAAAGAACTCTTTTTACAATTTAGTAAGACTTGTACTGTATCAAATGTATCAAATTTAAGGATTTAAATGTTTATTTTCATGAATTTCTCAACTTTTTTTTAATTCATAAAAAAAAGTTATCTCACGCAGTGTTCCCAAGCAGTCACCCATCCAAGTACTGACTGCGCCTAATGCTGCTTAACTTTTGTGATCAAACGAGAACAGGTGCTTTTATTTTATAATTTATTTATTTATTCCCCAAAAATTCAATAATAATTTTAGTACTACAATAATTAATAATGAATACTTTTATAAACTTAAACTAAACAGTTACAAAAACACTCTAAGTTATATATTTATCAGTAATAATTTTTTTTATTATTGTTATTTTGAGTCATTTAAAAAAGAACACTTTGGTTTTGGTTACATTAGTGATAGCTTGTGTCAGACAGAAAGCTAACGATAACAGGTGCTTTCAGCGCAGTATGAAGGTTGACAAATTTGGCTTCGCATTAATTTTTTTTTTCAAATTCAAATTTGTTATAATTTAATTAGTTCAACAAACAAAAACTGTGATTGTTTAGACAAAAATTGTCTTTTCTTCTTTTATTTATAATACAAAAAAGTACTTATTAATCATGATATAATTTATAATAATAAAAGATCTTTTGGAACTGTATCTTCAACAACAAAAACTGTTTTATCGACCTAGTAAGATTAAAATTCACTTATTTACTGAGACCAAACAAAAATTAAATTTTTTTAATTTTTGCTTGAACATATAAATTTAGGATTTTCATGGAAACGCTCGTATACAGGGTGAGTATTTAAAGGTGTCGGAGTCGAGAGAGTGGTAAAAATGGTGCAATTGCATTTTTAGTGTATTTGCGAACACATGAAACTGTCAATATAATTTTGGTTATAAACAGCAAATCAAAATCAGATAACTTTCTTTTAACTATCAACTTTTGTATTAATTTTTGCACTTTTAAAGTGATCAATCCAAAGTAATCATTATTATAATTTTCCATAAAAGACAATATTTTATACTTTTACTGAAATAAATAGAATTTTTTTTCAAGTTTCAGTAAAAACAAAATTTAATTTACAAAAATATTAAATAAATTGATAATCTAAAATGAAATCTTTATGTAATTTTGATTTGATGTTTAACCAAAATTACTTTGACAGTTTATGTGTTCTCAAATCCCACGTTAAATAATTAGTTTTATTATTCAAATTATTTATTAACAAGGTAGACAAAAAATTTGATAAAAAGCGCATATTTAAATTTTTAGGCATGTAGAACATTTCCTAATATTTTAAGGGAACTTACTTAATGTTTCATCCAAAGATGAATTGGTAAGTATAGGGAAGAGTGGTGTTACGTGCTAGGCTAAAGGAAAACGTGCACCGTAACCGGAGTTTATCTGAAATCAGTTTGCATTTTTCCGGATAATTGAACTATTAGTTAAGAACTTAATCAATTCATAGCTGATTTGTACTATAAAATGTAGATCTACAACTAAATTTTAAAGAATGGCGAAATTGGAAATTTGTGAAACGGGAGATTGAACTGACCCGCCTAATGAAATATTAAAAAATACATTAATATTGATGAAATTTTATTTTTAATTATTATTTTAACAATAAATAAGTTGAGGAAGACACAGAAATAAATTAAAATTATCATTAAATGTTAATTAAATATTATTAATGTTTCAGTTACAAAAATTCTTTATTTTCAAATAATTCGTATTGTTTATAAGTTATTGGTTACGTTAGGTCTACTTTTTTAGTTTTCGAATCGAAATATAATTTTTTTAATTGAAATATTAGTTTCATGATGTCTTGACGACATCGGGATATATTTATTGAATATTTTAATCATGTCATTTTACTCTCCCATTTCCCACATCACTTTACCCCATTTTGACAATACCATCAACAAATTCATGTTAAGAGTGTATATTAGCAGAAATTTATAGTTATTTTTATCTATTTTTCATTGTCACATTATAGTTGCATGAACCCAAAATCGTTTCCGCAAAAGGAAATGAGATTTATTTTAATATTAGATCATTTATATTGACTAATTCGACGCGTCTTAAGAAAAAAAGATTAGAAAAAAGATTAGTCGAAGAATCGGTGAAAATTATCCAATTTTTCACCGATTCTTTGTTTAACCTGGTTTTCGACGATTCTTTGACTTAATCTTTTTTCATAAGACGCGTCGAAGAAACTAAGGCCCAGATACAAAGCTATCTTTTAATGTGCAAAATTCACATTTTTAGATTCTAGTTCTTATCAGGGTGAATTCTAAAGTATATATTTATGTATTGTCATTTAACATTGATAACTCGTCAAAATGTGGTGTTTTTAGCTCTTGCGTTGCAAGGGAGGATATAAAATTCTAATTACACGATTTAATTTTAAAAGTAACGTAAATAAAAGTGTTTAATAAAAAAAATTATTATATCTCAACTAATTAATTTAAGTCTTTTTTTATTAATTAATTGTGATTTTTTTGCTTAGTCGGAAGCACTACTGCATCTCTAAATGTAAAGAGAAGACAAGAAAATAACAAAAATTATCGATGGTACTTACATAATATAATGGAAATAAACCGATTCTTTGATAAACCTATAATTTAACTCTGCGTCTTTACCCTTTCTTTCACCCCGTTTTCGCTTTTTCTTTGATAAAAAGCTAATTGTCTTCAAAGCCTTGTTACTTTCATTTTCAAAATTATATAAATGATAAGAAAACGTGTATTATAATCAAATTCAGAACGATGGAGAGATCAATTTTTTTTGTTTTGTTTTTAAAGATAGATATCTTGATTCATTAATATTTGTCCGGATTTAATTTTAATTTGATTTAATGTTGGTAACAGCTGGTAAAGTAATTTTAGGTAAAAAAATAAAAATTACAAATTATTTTAATATAGATCTTTTTAAGGACATGTGCTGGTCTTAACACTTCTACCTACAATAATTATGACCATAAATTTTTGTAGGGCATAGTTCTTCTTATCTGATCGGATTGAAAGAAATATAAAAGTGGCTGTTTAGCAGGTGTGCTTTGAACTAAAGAGTTTCTTTGTATCAAAGTTGTATTTGAAAAAAAAAAAATCTTACATTCACCTGTTAAAGAAATGTCCAATATATTACAATTTATATCATTCAAAGTATTTTTTTTATATATTTATAAAAGGCTATTACACATTTTAATGTGTAATAATGTACATTAAATTTTAATTAATGCACATTCATTTTATATTTAAAAAAATGTATGCTTCTCAGAAATATTTCTATTTAAATATTATTTTAATGAAATTTTGCAAAAAATAATTCAATAGGAAAGAAGTTTTGTATAAACAAATAGAAAAAGATAAAAATCATCAACACTTTTTTTCAAGTAACATGTGGTCTTTGTACGATCATAACATATTTATATTCATTAGCAAATCAAATTGAGAAAATAAATCCTGAGTCATTATCGAATCATTTATATACAAGTCTCCAAATATGAAAATAAAATCTAATTTTTTTTGTATTATCTCCATTTTGCTCTTATTTTTATGTATATTAATTTTAACTTATAAAACAATATTGTAAACGAAATTGTTGTACTATATCGAATTTCGTAAATAACAAAAAAATTAATTTTTTGAGAAAATCGATTATGCAAAATATCTTGAACATTATCTATAAAATTATCGATGTATAAAAAATGTTAATAAAAAAGCAAATGTAACACAATCTTTACAAGTTGTTAATGAGTTGATTGTTTGATGATGAAAATCAGTGAAGGTATTCTTAAAAAATAAATCAATGAATGGTTTGGGAAACCACGTGATCGGCAGGTGGGATTTGTGTCGATCCAAACGGCCACAGCGCGCTATTACAACCAAGACCAACAAGAAGACGCAGGTTTTTCGTGATATATTGTGCACCTGCTCGTTTCAAGACTGTGTCACGTTCGAACGGTGCAAAATTTCAAAAATCTACTGATACGTTAAATAAGATAACAAAATAAATCTTGCTTAACGTTACAATTTTCAAATAACTGAATACGGTTGTGAAAAAATTAACGATTTATAAATTTTGCAATATACTTCAAAATGAAAAATAATATATTAAAAATTAATAAGTTGTTTAACATTAACATACTTTTTTTCACGACACGAAGAAAAATTTGAATCAGTGTTTATGTTCTCAGTGCATAAGGTGACGCTGGCGATTAACTTAATCAATTTTAAAAAAAGTAGAAGTAGTGCTAAAAGAATTTTTTACACATTGCTAGTACTTATTGTGATATTTTGTTTCAAGAAATTCTACACACCAAATTTATGTAAACAAACTTTATAATCGCAATTAATTTCGGTAATCATAGGTGTCGTCAGGGTTAAGGTCTGCTTTCTATTATACACATCAAAACAGCGAGAACCTGAGTTCAATTCCTAAAAGTTATATAAAATAAAAATATAAAGAAAATAAATTTGAAGCAGAAATGCCAATTATTTTTGAAATTTTACTTATTTCTTCGATCAGAGTTGTAAATAAGTATCATCATAACATTATGAATTGAATTCACAATCATATGATATGAATTTTTCAGCACAAAAATAATGTTTTCTTACATCACATTTTTCTCAACGTATAATTTTTTTAATTTACATAAATATTTCATACATAAATAACTAAATTTGTATAAAATATAATTCTAGTAAATTTAATTTAGTCAAAACATATTATTACTATAAAAATAAAATAACTTTTCACAAATATTTGTAAAAGTGACCAAGATCGTGACACCGTTTCGATAGTATTTTTGTCATTTGTAAATCTTTTTTAATAAAAATGTCGTCGATAACTGAATAAATTTAATATTACAATTGCATATTATACAAATTAAATACGTATTATTATTAATCTTTTTCGAATTAAAGTGTTGTATAAAATTTGTTATAAACAAAAATACGAAAATGTTTAATACCATCGAATTATTTCACTAGAACAAACGTACAATTACGTGTATTTTTGTAAAAAAGATAGATATCCAGGAAGTGATTTTCAATTTTGAATTGAAGCGTCTGAGCGCAGCTTGTGGTTTTTGGGCATGGAACGAAGGCCTAACTAATTATGAGGAGGCACGAGTTTGCGTTTTAAGATGACCCCCGAAGGAGGCAAGCACTTTGAATCTCTTTGGGGAGACACGAGGATTCTGAAAACGAGGGGTCGGGCTCAGCGCGTGCCATCTGCCGACCAGTTCTACGGGTCCGGTTTCCGCAAGTGACGCGCGCGTATAAGTGTGCGTTCCAATATAGGTAGAAAGGCACAAGAAATCGCCAGAAGAACCTTTTAAAACCACTTCGGCAATCTCAGCCAGCTGCCTCCACGTTTCGGTGCTCTTTTTCTGTCAGTTGACTAACTTTTTGTTTACAGATTTAGAGATGTTCGTGTAAAGTAATACGATACTGTATACATTATTTTGATTTTATAAATCACGTAAATTTATTATTAATGCAATTAACAAAATTGAAACCTTTTAGTTTGGATTTTTTTTTTGAATACTTAGAAATAAATTTTTGCAGCATTTGGTATTCATTTAGTAAAATTCGTTTTCATAAGGCTTATTTCGAAGTATTTAGTAGCCATAGTAGGTGGTAATATGATACCAAGAATTCTAAGAATCTATTTTATAAGAATCTTGTATGTATAAAGGTATATCACATTTACTGCACAAGCCATCCATGGAAGTTTAATTTATTAAATATATATTTTCGTTAAATTATTATATTTCACATATTACTTTATAATATTTTTTTAGTTTCTGTAATTATGCCGAAAAAAATAATAACTTTAATGACTATAAAATAATGCAGCTTGAAATTTAATTTATTGATCATGATACGCGATCTTTGAATTCAATATGCGGGTAGAAATAAAAAGGGCTAATTCATTGAAATACAAAATTTATGCACATTAAAAATAATCTTTAAAATGCAAGAAAAGAGATTAATTTTAATAATTTTAGATAAAATTGTTTTTTGTTTATTTATCTGAATGAATAAAAAAACTGAAGATGTGTTTGTTAGTATTTTCTGTAAATAAACTAAGACTTTATTTTAATATGATTTAGAGATGGAAACACCTTAAGCCAATTTTATATTGAGGATATAATCAATTAGTTTCGGATCCTTTTAGTACTCAATGATATAGATATGTGAAATATCGAGTAGTTAGAGATTTCAAATGAGAAGCCAAATTTAGATGTTAATTATCCATTAAATCAATACTTACTTTGTTTAGCTGAAATTGAATTAACATTAAACTTTTATAATAATATATTTTCAAAATAATTTCAACATAATTTCAGGCAAAATACTTGTAAAAAAAACTTTGGGCAAAATAATTGATGGAAAATGTAATTAAAAATGAAATAACTTGTTTTTTCCGTTGAATTTATTTTGAGCAAATTTCAATTTTCCATTTTTATTTTGAATAGTTATGAATTAAAAAATAAACTAGTTCATTCATACTTTTTTTTCTTAAGTTATATTTTGTGTGTGATACCTTCTGGAATGTTTTTAATTTTTTTTTTCTTTGATATTTATAATTACTTGCAACTTTGAATAACGAGTTATTTCAAGTGCGAAAATTGCACGAACGTATTTCATCTACAATAAAGAAATATTTGCAATATATCGAGACATCCAACTCGTATTTTGATCTGCTATCTTGTTTTGAAACAAAAATGTACATGCAAAAAAGCATTATAGTGGCATGTGCCACATTTGTACAAAGCAAAAAGTGAGCCACTATCCTCTTATATTCTCGAGTGAAAAAATACATATTTTTTGCTTCAATTTTACTGGCGTTTGTAATAAAAATGACTTTGGAAACTAAGCTATACCGAAAAATCTATAACTAAGATCAAAAATCGTAGAAAAAATAGAACAAGCAATATTTATCAAAAGTGTAAAGCACCTTTCAGATTTAAGTATTTAAAAGTAACAAGGTATATAACATATCATGTATAATTGTATAAATTAATATCATTTAGTTTAATCATTGTATTATGTATTTATACTGTATAGATTCAAAATAATTCTGCATTAAATATTCAAAGTGTATCACCGTAGCATTAATATGTCACATGAGTTGTGCATCTGAGTGCTGTACATCATGCAATTAAATTGCTTTACGTATTTAAATTTATATATCCATTAAAGTTATTTATTCTATGATTTTTTACAAATGTGAATGATTAAAATTTTAAATATTTTGCAGTTTTTACTATACCAAAATATGATATATATAGCTATATATAAATAGAAAAATTCAAAAATTAAATAACTAGATAAAATTTAATTAAACTTAGTTTAATATAATAAATTAATTGATTGTAAATTAATCCGCAATAGATTAATTTTATTGAAAAAAATATGTTTGTTAAATTACTTTAATTTTAATCCTAGTGCATGTCCCAGTAGTAAATATACATATCTTTAAGCAAAAATAGAATTGACTATTTCTAATAAGAGATTTCTTGGCAATATGGACAGTAAATAAAACATAATTTTAATAAGAACACTGACCGTTGCTGAATAAAATTAGTTAAATAATTTTTGTCTAAATTTTAATCATAAAAAAATTGTAAGTTATTATTAAACTTTTTCATTAAAAATAAAATATTATATTTTTTATATAAAAAATATAATTTTATATACATGAATTTTTAAAATAAAAGCGTACAGAAAGTCATCTCAACTGCATGAATAATTATATAGGTATACAGTGATGTTTTATAATCGTCGTGCAAGTTAATATTTTATGAATGACTTTTTGTTTTTTTCAAATTTAAATTGACATTAAATGAGATGTACATTTGATAAATTTTCTACCGTCGTTTGCGTTTGTCAATATGATTATATAAATGACATAACATCAATAATTCGACAGGGTGATGCTAAACAAAATCGAGTCGCGGTCGTATTAGTAATAAATGTCACAGAGTATTAGGTGCAGCCACTGACTTGGAGAAGTCACCCTAAAACCAGACGACGTATATTATGCGAAAGCAGAGGCAAAGGTAGATTATGAAATGAAAATGTAATACGGAGTTTCCAAACCGTTTTCATATATATATATATATACATACTCACACAGAGACTCAAAAATGAGGTCCGTTACGAGTTATAGTTGCGAGTATTCAAAAGTATCATTTAGGATTTTGTGCGTTCATTTCACAGCAGATAACATCGGATTATCTCTGAGCTTGATGTTTTCCACTGGATAACTTTCAACAAAAATGTGTTGGAAAATTTTTCTACAAAAACTCTCTTTCCTGTTTATGATTGAAACCACGAATTATTATTCAAATGCAAGTAGTCCAATTTTTGTTTCAACGAAATTTTGTTTATTCTACCCGAAAATATCAGTATCGATTTTAGTACATAATGAAGGCGAAAATAATGTGTATTTGTATATACTTTCAGAGCATTAATTTGCACCAGTCGTAGAGCTTAATGTTGATTAACACCATCGGGTGGGAAGGAACACTGTCGCATTCACATATTCGTGTTAAATCATAGCGAATATAATGCGGTGCAACTGATGCACACGTGTATGTCATGTCCAAAACGTAAAGCACACACGTGGCACTGGGTATCCAAATAAAGAGGGTATTGCATCACATGCACCCTTAGATTCACCCGTTTGGCTATAAAAACATGTACTATTATGGCAGATACGATGCACGATTATGACCATAATATGTCGAAAGAAAATCGTTTGCCTATGACAAATGTTCGACATTATTTACTAATGTCACTATTGGGAAACCGAGTTGAAATTTTTAAAAGCCGCTATTGTTGATATAATTTATCGTAAAATATATTTATGACTTAAATTTATCATGCATAAATATTTATATATTTAGTATTATTTATTTAAATAATTCAATAGATTAAAAAATGCATAGATGCCAGGGGAACTTTTCAAATAAATAAGATAACCAATTGTGAATTGCATTTTTATAAAGAGAACTTCTCTTCAATGCTGATCTAATAAGCCACCACATTATTGCGGAAAAATGGTTTAAAGTTCTTGCCGGTGTATTTTGCGGAAAGAAATTGTTGCAAACTGCAACGTTTATTTCAATGGCTATGCCAATACACCCGTCAACCACACTGTGGTTCTCAGTTGCCTACTTTCCAAATCAAGCATCTACATTGTGTGCCACGTTTTATTTGAAAAATCGATTGCCAGTGAATCTATTTCAATACACCGGCGATTCATGTGCATTTGAGTACAAGTTTTGTATTATATATATCTAACAGTTTATTTTTAATTAACAAACAGTTTGTTTTTAACTTTTCATATACGATGAAAAATAACTTTCTGTTTCATAAAACTTGATTTGGCTATTTATAGGGAATTACAATTTTTTGAAAAGAGATCATTAAAAAGTCGCTGTGAAGAGGAAACCAATTAAAATGTAGTTTTACAAATACTTATGAGCAAACTCTTTTTGTGAAAATAAATGTATTAATTTTAGTCAAAAAAGAGTTATTGCAAAATTTTACGCAATTATTAATTCAAATTCAATGCCTAAATACATCTTTATAAATTTAAGTGCGTGAAAGTTTTTTGTTTTGTCCAACTTTTAACTTTCGAACAGACGATAAAATGCAGAGTGCTTTTATATCGCTGATTCAGAAGTTGGTAAAGTTGTCTACAGTATATTATAAACGTCTTTGAAAAAACTGTTCGTTTTTTCCAATATCGAATTATATAAGTTTTTTAATTAAATAAGATAAAACAGTAATTAGTGGGAATTAAGATTTTGGTTGAAATTGTATATAAAAGTAACTCGTAATATTTATTATAATTTTGACAATTTTCATGCTGACTGTGTATAGTCATGGGAAATACGTGGACACCGAGTTCACGGAGAAGAGCTTTCAACAACACCCGAGGGCAAAATTACTTTTTATGAAGCGTAGTTTTGCTGTGAAACGTGCATCTATCGACGAAACAAAGCATTGACTAATTATTAAATATGTTTATGCAAAATGACTTTTGTGTTTTTCAGACTTTAATTTGCAATGTTCAGATACTGAAATGATATTTTAATCAGACAAATTAATACATGTTCTAATGATAAAATTCATTCGAATATTTAATTTATAATTAGTTCAATTTTGCAAACATTATTTATTCTGAAACATAAAAATAGTCAACAAATTGTTGCAAGCACAGAACAGATCAAAGAAAAGTAGGGAATTCTATTGGGATTTCGTGATAATGGATAAGATGTGTATAACGTCACTGTACGCGTGAAAAATATAAAGGGCGGAGTTGAGCCACGTTTTAATTAATCATGGACAATTCAGTCGAACAAATCGGAGTAAAAATAAAATTTTGGCAAGATATCGATGCCTCAGGGAAAGCATGTTAACTTTCTACTGATGTTGCACCTTTTTCGTAAGGTACTTGGAGATTACAAGCGAGTATTTTTTTATGAGTTATTTTGAGAAATTTTTTAAAGATCTTAAGACAGAATTTTTTTCTGATCACATCTCTTCAGCCTAATTTCAATAAACTATTTTAGTTAAAAAAATTTGAGTGATACAAAACTTACAATAAGCTCTTTCTTGTAAGAAACTACAGTTTGGGGATTTGAAGTGGCTGATAAAGATAGATTTTGCTTTTAAAACAGTTTCGTTGTTGAAAATTCAAGACTAACCAGTCGTATTCAAATAAACACAAATTTTGTGTATACTGACTCCAGATATCCAAAACTAAAAACACAAGGCTTTCGAATCACGAACTAAATGATGAGAAATTGTGCATGCAAATTTACGTTTTACGAACCATGAAAGCAAGTTTAAGGTTATCTTTATTGAAATCACTTTGATCGCATTAGCAATTCCCCCTTTAGAATTCATTTTCGATGAAAAGCACTTGACGCTTCCGGTATTTGTTTTGATGACTCTTAATAAAGGTATAATCTATCTTAATATTGGCATTATAATATAAGCGAAGTTTTAATTGAACGAAAATATAATATACGGTCAAGTGTCTGCGTAAATTTTCCTTGAAATGTAAATTAGTTACGATACTGTAGGGAAAAGTAATGGATGTTACGAAAAAAACGAAAACGCGGAGACTGCAGTCTAAAAGTTTGAAGTTATCTTTTGAATGTTTAATAAGTTTTGGGATTTCTTTTTTTTCGTCTGTTTTGTAAATGGTATTGTAAAGCAAATTTAGAAATTAGTTGAAGAGTTTGCAAAGCCTGTTTATATATTGCAACAAAAATGTTGTTATTAAGTTTTCATATATTATAAGACACGATTGTTAAAAAGATAAAAGTTCTGCTGAAGAAATTCATGAGATAACAAATATAGCTATAAAGATTAAATAACAAGAAAAGATATTTAAAGGCATCAATTTTGTACCGTTTGTACCTCTTAATTCGGATAAAAAGAGAGCTATCCTTTGTGTACGCTTTATCTTTTAATAATAACTGATGCATTTTTCAATATGATGTTCGTTTGAAAGTTGTTACACATACTTTTTCATTGATTAATACAAATTTGAGTTAAATTATAAATTTTAAATTAAAATAATAAATAAGAAATGATTTAAAAAGATTATATATTTTGAAAATTAAAAAAAAATTAATTTGACGAAGTCGAAAAATTTGGACATTCTTTAAAAACTTCTATTATAAAAATAGCAGAATCTAAACTAACATTTTTCTCTGAATTTCTAACTGAATATTCTAAAGTAATAAATTTATATTACGTTATATATATAAATTAATATAAAATATAATAAATATATAAATAAAGTAATAAAATATAAATACTTTAAACGTTTCGGATGTGTACTTATAAAAGTATAAGATTGTACTTTTTTAAGATGGAAATGTTTTATATCGACATTTTTGTGATAAGCTGAAAGTTGTTGAACATTTTTCAAATTTCCTTCGAAGATTACTTGAAAAGATTTAAAACTTTTGGAATACATTTTTGCTACTTGCATTAAATTTTAGGTTTTAATGTTCATTCGTTTATTTAAAGTAGAAATAACGTACCTATTGGAGATTGTCTTGATTCAAAGTAAAATTTAAATTAAGATAATTTTTGTTATTTTCGTTTAGGGTTTATTCAAAATTATTAAAAAGTTATTGAAATTTGTAAATAGAATATATTATATATCAAAATGAATTATACAAGAATTATTTATCTCATAAATGCGAGAGACACGAAAAAGATTAACACTTTACGCATGTTAGAGAGATAATACAAAAATAATAACTGACATGTAAAAAGAAAAATGAATCAATCGTTAGAATTTTTACCTTATCAACTTTGAGACTTTTTTTTATTTTACACAAAACAATCATCTTTATGAGTCTTTGTAATTTATTAACTACGCTTTGACCATTTTGTATAACCCTTTTCAAGTCCGTATCAATTTATACCGGGATTTACACTTAGTCGAAAAATTATGCATATGATAAAATTTACCAAAAAAGTAACGTAGACTTTTTATAATGATGCTAAAGTTATTTAATAAACTTATTATAAAGTTATTTGTTACTATTCATAGTAAAATATAAAACTAATACAAGTTTATCTGCACTGTAAACGGGTTGTTGAAAATTCAAGACGACTTAAATTAAACAACATGTTGTGTAATCTTAAGATTTTGTCTGAATTTTAAAGTTTTCGTTGTAACACAATATAACCTAAATGTCATATTGTTAAAAAGCCTTCTAGTAAATGTTTAGCTACTAATCTCTTTGAAAAGTATTTAATAATGAAAGATATACTTATAAATTAAATAAATTTGCTTGATTTTTTTATTTTTATTAACTTATGTATTTATTGGAATCTAAAAGATAACTTCAAAATTCAACAACATGTTATTGAATTTTACACAAAAAATTTAAAATTCAACTATATATTGAGTGCAACATGTTGTTGAATTTCGCAGCAACTGACTTACAGTGTGACTTTATCTTACAGTGTCACATAACATTATTCCTGAGTAAAATTTTAGATTACATTACAAAAAAATGGATTATTCATGAAACATACCTGGTCTAATAATATAACAATTACTATACAGCATTATGCTGTAGAAGTTGATACCTAATTGTTATTATTGATGCGAAGAAACATATTTTATTTTTTACTCTGTTACTGAAACATTTGAAATTAATTTAATTTGCCAAATTATTAGTTTTGAGTCAGCAGATTTGGCCGACTGAGAAAAAGAAAATGCTTTCTTTTTTTTCTAAAAGCAATTGTAGCCGTCAGATCTGATATAAACTTATTTAAAAATACATAGATTCAAGTTAAATTGAAATTATTTCCGAAGTGAAAGTTTATTTATGACTTCATTTTAAATTATAGTATAAATTATATATTTTGAGGTAAAACTAACCTAACCTTAAAATGTCTTTTTTAATCATATTAAACACAAATTTTTGTATTATTTTGAAGAAAAACTTTTTAAATATTTTACGAAACTTAAGTATAAACATTTTGCTCGTTAATCGTTATTGACTTGCTTTTAAGCAAGTCAATTCAGCTGACTTGGACAACTAAATTAGTAGACTCCTTGAGTAAATCATTTCAGCTTACTGCTAAAAACTCATACTATTTTTCTCAGTACAGAATAGTACATTAAACACTGAAGCGCGGCAAGCGCAGAGATTGATACGATTTTTTTCGCCTCTAGAGATCGGGTTGAAAGTGGAACTTCCGCGATTAGTTCCACTTTTGGCCGCTCCCTAGTGATGAAAAAATAATTGCACTCAAAGAGTCGCAGAAAGCGCATTGAGTATACAAAAATTACACCTCATAATTGCGAGCAGTTTTATATCCTCTACGGGGGACGGAAGGGGAGGGGAGGGAGGGGGGAGTTGAAAGAACCTTTAGTAATTCTTATTTTATTATTTTATTAATTTCCATTATTAATATATGAGGCATTATTTGTGAGATTTTTATTTAAATAATTTTAATTAAAATAATTTCACGTTTCACAGACCACCCGTCCACCCTAATGAACTTAAAAATTAACCATTCATGGAGAAAAAAATGCTGTTGAAAGTGGTTCTCATCAGAAAATGCTACAAGATGGTACTATTAATTATATATTTTCAGCCTAGATAGCACTACTACGACAAAAACCATAAAAATGATTTTTTTTTAATGCGATTTTCCCATAAAAATTAAGTTTTTAAAGATTTTTGGCTGCAATTGCGCCACATAAGATGGAAACTAATATTACCATCTTGTAATATAATAAATATCCAACATATTTTTATTGTATTTGGATGGTATATATAATATTTATCTGAAGTGGAAGCAATAGTGAAATTAAAATTTCCCTAAAATCGTAATTTAAATTTCTTTGCGAAATTCGTATGAGTTCTATATGATTCAAATATATATTTCGTGTATACCATTCAGTCATACAACAGTCTGAATGTAAATATTATTATAATATGTAATTTAACTGTACCCTTTTGGCAATAGCTGTAAATGTGCAACCTGCAGTCAGAAAATTTTGAATAAAAAAATTCCTGTTTTTAACCGTATTTCAACTACATGTTGCAAAAAAAATAAAGAAGACCGTAATTAAATGTTATATTTGTAGTGAAGTATTAAATTTTTTACTGTACAAAAAGGTAAAAATGAACTTGTTGAATAGAAAATTTTTTAACTGTAATTTTTATGATGCGAAATGTATAAATTATTAAATATATCATAAAAAATTGGAATATAACATTCAGATTATT
>JABFPM010001573.1:0-19683 GCA_022817325.1 Idris sp. 1 HC-2018
TGACAGTTTTGTAGTATTTTGGCTATATTTTCAGCAGACAAGTTTTTAGACCTCGGAAGTAATTATTTTTTAAATTATATTTAGAGAAAAAAATAGCCAAAACGACTCAATTATTTATTTTAAAAATAAAAAAATTAATTAATAATATTATTTTTACATAAAAAAACAAAGTAAGAACATTCAGAAAAAGTTATATATGCTTATTTTCAATAATTCTTGTTACAAATAATTATTCAGTATTGAGATGGCTTATTGTATATTTATAAATTATTTATAAATAAAATAGGTAAATGGATATATTTCAATTATACATTTTGATTGTTGGTTAATTATCAATAATAAGAATAATAACATTCATGAATTTGTTAAAATTCAATTAACCAGAATGTTTTAAACTAATAAAAGCATAAATGTTACGGCCATAACGACTTGAGTGCTTGGTTAAAACAGCTATAACAACTTAAGTGACATTTTTATTGGGAATGCTTAGGCAAATTCATTTCTAAATAATGTTAAAAAATGGGCATTATTAATACAAATATACCATAAGATTGTCTCGTGGATCTATTGAGTAATTCAAAAGTAATCCAAGAATTCTTGTTTAAAAACTTTAAGGGGACACCCAAGCGAAAATGCTAAAACTGGTAAAAATTAATCAATTTACATAATTTTTTTACATTATAATACTTGAGAATGATATATCGAAGATACGTATGAATATAATTGAAAAACACAACTGTTATTTATTTATTTGTTAATAACAAACGAAAATATGGCTTTTTTCAAAACAGTCCAGGTGCCGTAATTTTTAACTGAATTCCTTTTTATTTGTTTTTTGTTTTTTTTAATTGCTCATAAAAACGTAAGAAAGAATTTGTTTAGACGGAATTTTTATATCATTTTTCTTTGTTTTGAAATTGTAAACATTTTCATTTTTTTTAAAATATTTTTATCAATGTTATACTTTCATCAAAATCTTATATTTTTTCATGTATTTTTTAAAAACATACAGGATAATACAAACGTGGACAAAAAAATCCAATTTGCTGCGCTGCCAGCGGTATCCCGAATACACCAAATAACTGGATGCAATGCAATAAATCTTTAATTTAATATTTAATGCTGGAAAAAAGGTGTAGACTTTGCCGCTTGTACATCAAATTTAAACCACAAAATGCACCAACTTCATTTTACGCCATCTGTATATCATTTTTTTGGTGTAAACCTCACCACCAAGGTAATACTACTCTTGTGTTGAAAAATTAAAATAAAGTGATAACTATCACGAGTTTCAAAAAACGAACTTCACTACGTGAAAAAGCAAGCTTCAAAGCATCTACAAATGTAATAAAATTTGTTTGTATTTTTTCGTCATTTTTCATTATTTTTCACTTGGGTGTCCCCTTAAACGGCTAAAACTCGAAAAGATGAAAAATGAAACAACAGATATATAATAAGAGAAAAAAATGATATTATTTGTCATATATTTTATTAAGAATTAATGAAATTAAAGGATTAACTAATTTTAGTTAAAAATACTTTAAATTTAAATAAAAATATTTTTGTTTATTTTATAAAAAAACATATTAAAGTCATTACAGATAAAATTTGATGAATTTTCAAATGTCAACATTTGAAATAAATATGGTTGCAGATTTTGCCGAACATATTTCAAGTTCTGACGTTAAGAGCAAATAATTTATTTTATTATTACGTGTAATTATATAATAATATATTAATTTCATTCGAGAAATCATAAATAATATAAAAAGCAGCAGAAATGTAATATTATAATTAAGGTGACCAGATTTCATGAAAGTCAATGCTGTACAGTGTTCTTTTATTGCACCTCCTGTACCTTCCCCTCTTCCCCGCTCTCGATAATTTTTTTCTAAAATGTCTAAAATAAAATTCAATCATTTTAATAAAACTATTTTTATTGAAATATTTAATATTACAATCTGTGACTTTAATAACTTTTATATGACTATAGTTAATTTACAAACAAATATTTGAATTATTATAAATATTTCTCAAAATTATGAACGAATATCTTGTAAATTTTAAAAAAAACATTACAATAAAGTTCTGATTTCACTCTTGTTGTGACCAATGCAAAAATGCTCACATAAAACTAGCAAAACATTTTAAATACAACTTCAACAAATTATTTTTAAATTGTTAAATGAATTATAAAAATTCAAAAAATTATGTTTAAAGTTTGAATTATAGTGGAAGTCACTAGAAAAAATGTAAATATCTAATTCAGTGTTTACTTTATTAGTTTCGTTTATTTTTCAAAACTAAATAAATTTTCTGTGATAAGTTCTCAAAGTCTTTGAAATGAAAACTATATTCATATGAAAATCGTTAAAAAGCTCATAACAGAAAATAATTAAATGGTATACATAATTACCTTAATAAGATAAAGATTTAAAACCAAATATCAACAAATTTGCTGTACACTTATTAATGCCATACAGACTTGCAGAATGCTGGACAATACAGCACAATGCTGTACGTCTGGTAACCTTAATTATAATGTACAAAAATGTCTTCACGTTTTAAATGTATAGGTTTAATGTTGAAGAAAAAAAAGTTTAATTAATAACAAATATACTATTAATATTTTTATTTTATTCAAATAATGTTGAATAAGTTTAGTGTTATTCAATATTTTGTTTTATTATATTCTTATGGAAAAATTTTGATTTCAAATAATCAGTGAAAGTAACTAGTAATTTAAATTGGTATTACTGGAAGCCATTTACCATCTTTGTCTAACCTAAAACTAACAAAAAGAATAAGCAAATCAAACTGTTTCCCGCTCGTTTATAGGGACATTTTTTTGAAAACAGTTGTGTATACGTCACTTATCACTATTTATTATTATGTGTTGGCCGCCATAACTGTGTTTTGTAAAAACGTTTCAGCTACAAGTTTAAGATAAAATTTGTTATAACTGTTTGTATTGTAATCATTTTTTCAGAGTGAATTTTAATTATACATCTTTAGAACATTAATTTAAACACAACAATTTGTCTGTGACTGCTTCAGAATACAAATGTTTTTCATTTGAATATTGTTGACAGGGGTCAACAACAAGACTGTTGTTTTGTATTTACAGAACAAACTCTACCATTTTTGCAGAATTCTTGTACAATGTTATAATAATTAAAATTTTTAAATCAATATGTACATCAAACAGGTGAGATTAGTGTAAATTTATGTTATTATTATTAACATTTCATTAATTTCACAATTTTTTGAGCATCTTAATAACAGTGTATGTACATTGTAAGTGATGTTTATGGTTTAAAAAAGTCAAAATATTCAGACAGATATACTCTGAATCTGAACTTCTAATTTAAATACAATAAATGTAAAAGGTTTTATAAAATTTGTACTAAATGAGCAATAACTCAACTTTAATTAATGCAACATTTAAGTTTTTATGTAAATTTGTTAATAAAAAATGAATACATTTGTTATTAAATAAATGATTATTTTTAACAACAATAATTTATTTAAATTCTTGTTTAATTCTTCGGTTTTAAAATTATCAACATTATTTTTATTTCAGGTTATTATACAAGGTTTTAAGTCCTATAGAGAGCAGACGGTAGTTGAACCATTTGATCCCAGACACAATGTAGTCGGTAAGTTATTGAACAATTAATTTAAATCGCCGCAAATGTTTTATTACAATTTTTATTTGATTAACTTTAATTTATAAATTAAAAATTGTCTTTTTAAGTTGGGAGAAATGGATCTGGAAAAAGTAACTTTTTCTACGCCATTCAATTTGTACTGAGCGATGAATTTTCACATTTAAGACCAGAACAAAGACAAGGTCTACTCCACGAGGGCACTGGTCCTCGTGTTATGTCTGCTCATGTTGAAATTATTTTTGACAATTCTGATGGAAGATTGCCAGTAAGTTTTGATAAAAAAAGTACATTAATTATTATAAATATTGAATAAAAAGTAGTTTATCGATTGATTCGTAAAATTTATAGATAGATAAAGATGAAGTTTACCTCAGACGAGTAATTGGTTCGAAAAAAGATCAATATTTTCTCAACAAAAAAATTGTAACACGAAGTGATGTTATGAATCTTCTTGAATCTGCTGGATTTTCTCGTTCAAATCCTTATTATATTGTCAAACAAGGAAAAGTAAGCTTTTTTATTATTTATTTTATGGTTTATTTTCTCATTTTATTCTACAATATTATTATAATATGTTTTTTAAGATCAATCAAATGGCCACAGCTCCAGATTCGCAAAGATTAAAACTTTTGCGAGAAGTTGCTGGTACCAGAGTTTACGATGACAGAAGAGAAGAATCAAAAGCTATTTTAAAGGAAACCGAAGGAAAAATTGAAAAAATTGTCGACTTCTTAAGAACGATAGGTAATTTACTACTTATTTATACATATTATAATCATAAGTTGATATTATTTTATGAATTGAATTAAATTATTAATTAAAATAGAGGAAAGATTGAAAACTTTGGAAGACGAAAAAGAAGAATTAAAGGAATATCAGAGATGGGACAAGCAACGTCGGTGCTTGGAGTACACTATTTACGAACGAGAATTAAAAGAAAACAAAAAAAAATTAGAGGATCTTGAAAAGACACGCGATAATAATGGCGCTGAGCAAATGAGATTAAATGCTGAGGCAAAAGAGGCACAAGACAAAGTGCGCAATGCAACTAAACATTTGAAAGAAAGCAAAAAAGAGGTACAGACTTTAAAAGAAGAACGAGATACTCTCAGGTAAAATAATTGACAACAAGAAAAAACATTTTTATTTGTTTTAATACAATTTTTCTATTTATTTGATTTGTTTCAGTGTTGAACAACAACAACTTGTTAAAGAAAAAGCTAAATTATCTTTACAAATACACGATTTGGAGGAGGAAGTTAGTGGTGACAATGACAGTTTGAAACGCGCTAGACAGGAATTGGAAAAGTTGAATCAAAATATAGATGAACGTAAAGCAGAATTGGAAGCTTTGAAGCCTCAAGTAATAAAAAATTTAAATAAACTTAAGTATTATTTTTAAGTTAAAAACTAACATTTTATGGCATATTTTTGTAGTACAATGAGAATAAAGCTATTGAAGAAAAATGTACCAGAGAATTGAGTTTGAAAGAACAGCAACGACAGGAACTCTATGCTAAACAAGGCCGAGGCAGTCAGTTTGCATCAAAAGTAAAACATTTCTACCTTAATTTTAATTTTTTGATTTTAATTTATATTGACATTTGATGTACTTATTAAAATTTATTAAATGAAAAATTAAAATGTATGTTTTAGGAAGAAAGAGATAGATGGATTCAAAATGAATTGAAACAAATAACAAAGCAAATTCGTGACAAGGAGGATCATTTGAAAAAATTGACAGAGGAACTGAAACGAGATGAGGAAAAGCGTATTCAACTTGAACAGAAAGTCAAAGACATGACAACACAAATGGAGCAGCAAAGAACTAAAATCGACGAATATAACAAAAATTACTATGACTACAACAAAAACAAGGATCAGAGTCAGGCTCAACGAAAAGAACAGTAGATATCTTTGAAAGAAGAATCTTCAATTTTGATTTTATAAAAAATGTTAATAAATGAATTTTTAATGTTAATAGATATCGGAAGGAGAGTATATTACAGTTAAAACTTTCTGGATTGAAGGAAGATTTGGCAAAGGCAGATCAAAGTTTACGTTCCATGGCTGGAAAGCCTATTCTTAATGGTCGAGATAGTGTTCGTAAGGTTTTAGAAACTTTCAGGTAAAAATGTTAACAAAATATTAAAATTTTTAATAAATATCAGTCTAATTAAAGCTGAAATTTTACAGACAACGTCCAGATATGGTACACGAAGTTGACAGCTATTATGGGCCAGTGATTGAAAATTTTGAATGCGAAAAAAATGTGTACATGGCTGTCGAAGTGACGGCTGGTAATCGACTATTTCATCACATCGTTGAAACCGACAAATTTGGAACAAAAATCCTGAAAGAAATGAATAATCAGAGGCTGCCTGGTGAGGTGACATTCATGCCTTTGAATCGTTTGCACGTCAAAGAACAGGATTATCCTCAGACTCCTGATGCCATTCCAATGATACAGAAATTAAACTATGACAAAAAATACGACAAGGCGATGAGGTACAAAACTAACAAAATTAACAACGAATGGAAAAGTTGCAATAAATAACAAAATAATGATCTAAATGTTACATTAATTTTAGGTACATCTTTGGTAAAACTTTGATTTGCCGTAATCTTGAAGTAGCGACAAATTTAGCGAGAACTTCAGGCTTAGATTGCGTGACAATGGAAGGCGACCAAGTGTCTTCAAAAGGTTCTTTGACCGGAGGCTACTTTAATCAACTGAGATCACGTTTAGATATCCAAAAGCAGCGATCTGAGTTGAGCTCACAAATAACTGATCTTGAGAAGGAACTCTCAGATTTGAAAGAAAGTATTAAGAAAATCGACCACAGTATCAGTTCCTATGTCACCGAAATGCAAAGGACAGAGACGAAAAATAGCAAGGCCAAGTAAATGACGAATAAATAATTTTAATAAGAAATTTTTTTTGTTTTTTAATTTCTTACAAACACTACAATTTCTTCTTTTTTCAGAGATTTATATGAAAAAATGAAAACAGACATTCGGATGAATCGAGATGAGTTACATGAAATTGAAAGATGTCGATCATCTAAAGAAAAAAGTGTCGCACAATGTTCCTCAAATTTGGAAGCAATGAAAGCCACTCAAGAGAGTCTTGAAAGTGAATTGCATCAAGATTTAATGGAACAATTGTCTGTTGCAGACCAAGACAGAGTTAGTGTATTTGGTGCAATTCAAATTAAAACAACTTTTATAATTATTTTCTTTTCAAATATCATTAATTTTTTATAACAACGTTTATAGGTAGACACTTTGAATGACGACATCAGACGTCTGACAAAACAAAACAAAGAAGCCTTCGCAAAACGTATGCGACTTGAAGCAGAAAAAAACAAAATTGAAAATTTGTTGGCAAACAATTTGAACAGACGCAGGGAAGAGCTCGTTCAAGCTTTGGCAGAAATCTCTGTCGAAGATCGTAAACGGCAGTTGACAGTATCAAAAAATCAGCTGGCTGATGTAGAAAAAAGGCTGATTAAGGTGAATGCTGATTTAAAAACACAAAATGAGAAGGTCACAGAAGCGATGAAAAGAGTAAGTTTATTATTATTATTTCTCAATTAATTAATTGTTAGTAACTAAATTTTAAAATATATGTAGCAAAAAAATGAAGCCAACGAAGTTGAAAAATGGAAAGCAAAAGAAAAAGAAGCACAGGACAAAATAGAACAAGATGCAAAAGGACTGGAAAAATTGTCAACTAAGCTCAACGCAATTCAGAAAAATATTTCTGAATTCACGCAAAAAATTACAGACCTTGGTGCTCTGCCGAGTCGTGAGGTTTACGAAAAATTCAAGTCGATGTCCTCAAAATCTTTATATCGAGAGATGGATAAAGCAAATAATAATTTGAAAAAATACAGGTTTGTACTACTATTTTATTTGATAAAATATTTAATTAATATAGGTAATTGAAAGAAAAAAGTCAATTTCATATCTAAGTAACAATTTTAAAATCCTTTTTTCACAGTCATGTAAACAAAAAAGCCTTAGATCAGTTCACCTCGTTCACGGATCAAAAAGAAAAATTAGTAAAACGAAAAGAAGAACTTGATCGTGGTGATGAAAAAATTAAAGAACTTATGTACGTTTTGGAGCAACGCAAATGTGAGGCTATTCAGTTTACTTTCAAACAAGTAAGTTTATTAATTTGTGTATAACAGATATTTTCTTATGAATTATCAACATTAAAAAAATACTTTTTTTAGGTAAGCAAATATTTCAGCGAAGTTTTCAAAAAGTTGGTACCAACGGGTCATGCTCAGTTGGTAATGAAAACCGCAGATGGAGAGGAAAATGACGACACTCCTGCAGATTCTACGGATTCTGACAGATTTACCGGAGTTGGTAAGATTTGTTTCTTTAATATTTCTTGTATTTTTTATTATTAATTTATACATAAATTTATATATTATTCTTAGGTATCAGAGTATCTTTTACCGGTTATGGTGCAGAAATGCGTGAGATGAACCAATTGTCTGGCGGACAAAAGTCTCTCGTCGCTCTCGCTCTAATTTTTGCAATTCAAAAGTGCGATCCAGCACCGTTTTATTTGTTTGACGAAATTGATCAAGCACTCGATGCACAACATCGAAAGGCCGTCGCGGATATGATTCATGAACTCAGTTCCGAAGCTCAGTTCATTACCACGACTTTCAGGTATAAATTATTTAAATTTATGTATGCAATGAAAATTCATTTGTGACAAATTTTATACTAGTTTTTAATTTGTTCAATTAAATAAAATGTATTTTATAGTTAATAGCAAATTTTAAATAATTTTTTATTTAATATTTTTATTTTACTTTACAGGCCAGAACTTTTACAACATGCCAACAAATTTTACGGTGTTAAATTCCGCAACAAAGTGTCGCACGTGGATTGTGTAACTCGCGAAGAAGCTGCAGATTTCGTCGAAGATGACACAACTCACGGTTAAAATGTGTAGCAAAAATGACTGTCACTCAGTTTTTTCCAATATAATTTATTATTATATTTTTGGATTAATTTCCCTTAACCGGAAGCATGAAATGCCAATTCAATAAGCTCTTAATTTTTAGCTAATATATTAAGATTACATTTATTTTTATTATATTAAAGGTTTACCTTTTCTTTTGATTTTTTAACATTTACAAATCATTGATTAAGAAACTATTTACAAAACTATAACAAAATGAACTTATAGAAAGAGCGGTGTGGATATTTTTCTTTTTCGTCAATTAGATTTTTAAATATTGATTAAGAGTATGCTACGATGAATTCTGTTTTATACGCCATTTCTTTTCAAGCTGTAATTTTTAAATGATAATATAAATAAAAAATTGTCTGTGAGCAACTATTAGTATTTGCATTATCTCTTATACAGGTACATCTGTGTATAGGTGTGTGTGTGTGTATATATATATATACACGCACACCCTGTGTTATACATATTGATTTTAGCCAGCGTGCGAGTGACGTCAGATGAGATCACGCCACATCCCCGCCCTTAAAATCTCGTCGTCTGATTGGTGCACGTGCTACCCACTTTTATCTATAAATGTGTTGGCCGTGCGTTTGAATGTATAGGACTTTATCCTCCTATAAAGACTAAGTTTTTCTCTCAGACACAGTAAGATACGCTAAAAGTTTGTTTAACAATTTCTAATGCAAACAAGATCACTAAACTTTATGCGTACTTTTTTTATCGCCTCAAAAAATATTAATTTTAACTTTTTATAAGCAATAGAAATTGAAGTAAATTTACTAGTAAATGTTTTTTTAGAAGTTGATTCCAAATTGAGAGTTAAATAATTTTTTACCAAAGGAACTTTCGCGCGTTTATCGATAAATAGTGAACATGGCGACGCCACTGCAAATTCAAAGTAGACTAAGACAGGGACGGCTGATTGGAAAAAATCTTTTATTTATTTTAATTTGCATTGATATACTTGAAAATACAAATAAACTATGAATTATAAAACAGAATATAGAATTACCACAATAGTATTAATAAATCTCAGATAACGTATGATAAATTCAAAATAGAAATACTTATTAATACCCTTTAAAGTTAACAAATTGAACTTAAAATGCTCCAGCACAAATTGGAGAACAATTTTTTTTAAATAATACAACATTTTTAATGATTTTTTTAAATGATTTTTTATTAAATTGTTGACATTTTTTTGTCGATGTTTACAGATAAAATTTGAGATGAAAGCAATTTTTTTTGTTATAATAAAGTTCGTTGCAAACAATTTTTATTTGTGCCCTTTGTCGTTTCGTCCCTGGCACGCCGTCGAGCTCGTTCGAGTAGTAGTACTGAATTCACAACAGTGTGTTAGTCGTTGTTGGACACACGACGACACGACGGTCGCCTCACAGTGTAGCCAGTGCACGACAGCCCTTGACAGGATTTGAGGCAGAAAAGAGTGCATAGTGTGCGGCATGATCTGTCCGAGTTTTGTGACTGAACGTCGCATCCCCGAGCCAGATGTGCAAGTACGTAGATCAAAAATGAGCCCCCATTTTGTGGGTCAAATCCTCAAATAAGTTCAGGGACACACGCACGAGGGACAACAAAAAGCACACAATTTTCAATAACATTTTTCTTTTTTAAATATAAATAAACAAACTTTTCATGACAGACAAAAGGTGCGACAAAGATAGAAGATTTGAAAAATGACAATGTTTTTCAAAATGAAACATCAAAAAATGAATTACGTAAACCATTATGAAATGTCGCAGTTAGAGATTTTGGTGTGTCTTCAGTGGACACGAGTTACAATACATAACCTCACTTTTAAATAGATGATTCCGAGGGTTGTCGTCGAGGTCACTACTTTTTTTTGCTTTTGCTTTGACGAAAAAATTTTCTTTACTGACAACTTTTTTGTTGACATTATTTCGGAGAGATCTTTATTTTGAGTGAATCATTGTTTTTTCTGCTTTACACTGAACTTTTGAACAGAACAAACGAAGGGGACCAAAGTTCGAGCACAAAATCTGACCAGAAAAAATTTGAACCTTTGGACTTCCTAATCTTTGGATGTTTGTCGTATTCTGATGTAATTTAATTGACAGTTGATAATGTATTTTTCTCTTACACGTGCGGTAAAAATTCCCATTCGGGAAAACTGACCCTTTTTTAAGTAAGTCCGCGTTCGCACTTGTTATTATATCATATCGATGTAATATATTATATCATATCGATAGTGCCGATATTTTAGAATTTCTTAATTAATTAATTAATTAATTTTTGAATTCTGGTTTTATTCAAGAGATTTTGTATTTATTTAGTTTTTTTTTAATCAGTTGAATGTTGGCGTATTTTCAACAGTCACTGGACCCCATTTGCTCGCTTCATGAGTTTAACTCGTTTCGATTTTAAACTACATTAAAAACTAAAAAATATTGTACTTCATTTTTAATATTAAATATAATAAATTTGCATTTTTTGTTTGCTATTAAACATCAAATTTAACTGTATGTTTGTAATAATTTAAAATAATTTACATTAGAAATACAAATAAAACATTTTTAAGTTATTAAGATTTGTATACTTTCTCAAATAAAATTATTAACTTTTCAAAATCCTCTTTTATTTGGGAAATTTTTTATTTCGAAAAATATGTTCTTAATATAATTTTTTTTCTTTTCAAAATTGTTTTGGTTTTCTTGAATTTAAATTTAGCTCAGTGAATATTTTATATTTTTTATAAAGTAGGGTGAATAATATTTTTTAATTAATAAGTTTTTGGAAACAATTTTTTTAAATTTGTACGTGAGTAAATTTTTTTAAAATTATCATGCCCAACCCCCTCCTCCTAATTTATTTATTTTAATATTAAACGTGATTGGAGCAGAGAAATTGATTTAATTCCATACTTTTTTTTATTGTTTAATTTACTATAATGTAAATGTGACAATAAAGTTATCAATGCACAGATCATAAATAGAAATAATTTTTTACTTTTTATCAAACTGAATGACATGATAATTAAAATTTAACTAATCCATTTGTTTGCAACAAGTAACAAAGTATTTTAATTTAATAAAACAATTTTTTACTCTCTTTTTGAAACTACAATGTATTTTGGTAAAATATTGTTTGGGCCTTTCTAATTAAAAAGCTAAAGAATTAAAAAAAAGTGATAATACTTCAATTTATTTATGAAACTTTTATATTAAGTAAATATAAACACGATAAGTAAACGCACTTTTGCAGGGTCAAGTTTTGTCAATTAATTTAGAGATCAAAGATCCAAAGTTAAACAATATAAGAATCTAATCGTAACAGCTTGAAATATCAGCGGTGCGACAAATTCAAAAGCATCATTCCATCTGCGACTTTCGTGACCGATACTTGGTGTTTGATTGTCGCTCTCGTGCGTACGTAAGTCCAGTTATTCGTGGCATTTCATTCATATTTTTATAAGTTCAAGTTTCATTCATATATAATAATCTTATCTGCATCTAACAATTTTTTTATTTTACAGGCATAATACACAGAATTGAGGATCAGACAAATTTGTAATCAAAAGTCACTTAGACTAAAAAGTTTAGAAAAAAACACAGGTGAGTGACATTAATATTCTCATGTTTCAACTCTTTTTTTTGTTAGAAACCATACATCTTCATTTGTATACTTCTACGGTATATTATGCAGAGAGAAAAAGAGTCAAGACTGCAGTTTTACAAGTTTTTTATTTTTTTTATTTTTAGACGCGGAAGGTATCCGCTGCGAATTAATAAAGCCGTTACATAATCAGCGACACTTTCGTAATTCGCGTACGAAATCTCGACGAAACGAGTCGAAGGTCAGGGATATCCGCATCATTGTTCGTTGAACAAAACTGCCAGAGCAGAATTGTGCCACGTGTTTCTTTATGCCCATTCATTATTAAAATGTTATTTCTATCACGCGGATCATTTTTAAAGCACAACAGTGATTTGTATTCAATGTACACTAATCATTTTCTTAACAAATCAAAATCTTTTTACAACTAGAAAGTCTCTCGTTTTTTAAATTAAATTAATAACTTAATTTTAAATCTTCATCTAAATTAACTTGAAAAAAATGTCATTTAAAAACTTGAATTAACGTTATTTAACATTTTTACAAAGACATTAATTCTAAACTTAAGTTAAGATTCAAAGTTTAGGTTCAATTATCTTGAAAGTTGTGTAATATTTTGCAAGTAATTTTATGCAAACAAAAAAAGGAAATAACAAAAAAGTGAATCATCTAAAAAGTAGTTGATTCTTAATCTATAGTCACAGAAGTCATTCGCACATTACTTAATTAAACAAATCATTATATGTGCTATGGTAACGAGGCAATTTAAATGACATTATTTGACACAAAACGAAATCATTAACCAGAGATGATTAGAAGCGTGAACTTTGTAACGATAATCAAATGTTGACTCGGGAGATCGGAGCTGCGCAGTCACACTGATACACACGCTGGTACAAAGTTCAATGTCACAATTGCCGCAAAGACACGCGAGTTTGCGATAATCATCGTTAATTTATACCTATATGTACATTTTGCGTAAAAGTTTCAATCACCACAAATAATTATGGTCTCGTGCTAAACTATGTCGGGCTTTATAATTAATTTAAGACATGGATAGCAACAGATTCTATTCGGTCACGAAAGCAAGAAACAAGTTCAATAGAAATGTTTTTACTACTCATTTCAATTTGCTATAAGCAGAAGACAAAAATAAAACTAATGCACAAGCGACAATGAAAAGTGCAAAAATGATTAGTTTTAACTATTATTATAAAAAAAAACTAGATTTCAAGAATAACAACTAATCTTAGTTTGGAATTATTTAATCAAATATCGATCTTTTTCGCTGCGAAACTTTTTTCTGCAGTGAACTGCTAGGTGCAATAACATTATTTTATTTCAGAATCAATGTTTTATATGATAATTAAATACAAATGAAAAAATAATGAATATTTCAGAGTTCATTTATTTTTATTTTATAGAAACTTTTCTTTCTGTTATTGAAAATCATAAATTAAATATTATAAGAAAAAAGAAAACAATTTTCTGCGGAATCAGTTTGGTGCATTAAAGTGGCACTGATGGCGTACGTGGACTTTGGTCGACGAGGATGCAATTTAAAGAACCTTACTTATATGTACCGAGCCCAAATGACTTGCTATTGCCGTGTTCAAATTTACTGAAAAGTTTAAATATAAAAACGAATATTTTAAGTACTTATTAAAAATAAATTTTAAATATTCTTTTTCTTTGACGATAATTTAATTGAAAGTAGAATTCTAATATAATTAACTTTTATAAATTAATCACTTTTTACAGTAACAAAATCAAGTTGCAATAAATTATAATATAAGTTTAATTATGCATAAATATACGACTGATATTTTTTAATTATGATAATTGCAACAAGTTTTTTTTTCTTGTTAATAATAATTTTTAACAAGTGCGTTTAAACGAGGTATTTAAGTTTGTTACATTGAGCACGTATAAGTGTTAACATTTGATCGGACGTCAACTAATATTGATTTAGAATAATTGCAATCGATTATTTATCGTTTGGTCAATGAATTATATAAGAAATTAAGTAATACAAGTTTCATAATTTTTCACGCCCCAAACTAACGATAATGTAAAACTTAGATAATAAAAACTGTTTATTGATAGCAAAGCAACATTTATCAGCAATTATAAAGGCAACTATTAGCATTCAATCGACGTTATAATTCCTCAAAGAAAAAGAAAATATTTATCAGTAATTATTTTCAAATTCATCAGGAATTAATATAGTGGTTATACTCTTCATTGGTTAAAAAAACAAACAAACAAAAATTCAACTTTATTTTTTATTTTTAATGACCATTAAAAACACGACCTCGAGAACAAAACTAAGGGTCTCATTATGAAATAGTAAATTTGCAACATAATCTTGTCTAATCAGTCGAGTCCTTAAATTCTTTTCACATACATCAAATTATTGATCAAAATGCACACATCCCGTTCAAACAAATAGTTTCTAAATATAATACTATCACGAAGGATAATAAAAATCGATAACGCTCATTACACAACTGACAATTACAGATTACCATCAGTTTATTTATTTTTATTTTTAACATTTTCACCTGTTACTTTTTTTCCTAAAAATTAAACCAAACAAATATAAGAGTAATGCTGTTTGTTCATTTTTAGACTAAAATTGTACTAATCAGTTTTAAGCAATAAAAGTTTGCTTTTTCTTGCAGTTGTACTAACTCTCATTAAAAAGTAAAAAATACAAAATCAGATTCAAAAACATACAGATTCAAAAAAAGAGTGTCCTGAAAAGAGAAGCCATGATCGTGGAGGACAAACAGTGAGTTAGCGTAACTTTGCACACAAACTATCACATCATGCTGTTAGTAGTTAAAATTTGCACGTTTTTGTTCTAAAAAAAAAACAAACAATTTAAAAAATAATTTCACAACATCTTTTTTTGTTATAAACAAAAAAAGGAAGTTTTATCTTAGTTTTCCTATATTTAATACTTTTATATATATATTAATTTGTTTGTCAGTGCAAATAAAGGAAAAAAATGATTTGCACTTATCACGTCTTGACGCACCTAATTAGAAAGATAGTTTGCAAAGGTCTGCTTATGTAACTCTCTGCACTTGTTTGTGGCTCTCATTATCACAAGGCATGCCTCTATTACTATTGTTAATTATTATCAGGTTCACAAAACGTCAATATTGTGTTAGTTTTGCTATTGTCATTCGAGTCTAACAATTGCACTTTGAGATTTGAATACAGAAAACAAATTATTAATGAAGTATAAATAAAATAAAATTGATGGGTGAAAAAAAAGATAAGTGTGCCTGATAAAGCATATTCGAACTTTCGAATTCGAACTTCCGAATGAAAGTACACATTTTATAATTTAAAAGCAGAGATAAACATGACACTGTAGATTAACGTAACACGGACGTTATGACGGCTCAAAGTTCATTCAAGATAAAACCACTGCACTATTTTAATGTTGAACTCATTTTGGAGTAAAAACTAATAACATTTTTGTCTTTTACCTTAAATTAAACCGTAAAAAAAAACTATTTTAATTTAAACAAAGTTAATTAATTAATTTGTAGCATGTTAATGTGTATATAACGATTTGATTGCGTAATTGATATGCGAATGACCAGTTTTTTGCATGACTATATTTTTTGTTAATCAGTTTATATTCGTGTCAGCTCAGTCACTTAGATCACATTTAATTTGACTGGCAAATTGAATACGAGTGAGTTTACTTTGTAGGAATACAACTTTTCTAAAGTAGTTTGGTAATCATTTTTGCAGAGAGATGGACGGCTTTTGGATCACCGGCGCGATCAACGCGATCAAGGCGCTGTCCTATCTTTACGATCTAATAACTTTTCCGGTGTACTTGTTACTGCAAAGACCATGGGAGAAGCGCAAACTCTCCAGGAGGATCAAGGCCAAACCCATCTCCAAGGACCAACACTCGATAATTTACAGAAGTGTCGACTCGCCTGGTCCCATACACACGCTTTTGGTCAGACAGAAAATTGAAACTCTCGAGATGATGCTCAAATGGGTCGCAGAGAAGCACAAAGACAAAAGGTGTCTTGGTACCAGACAAATTCTGGCCGAGGAGGATGAGTTGCAGCCCAATGGAAGAGTTTTCAAAAAGGTTTTAGTCTTTCTTCAAACTAAACAACAAATACAAAGAAGTTAAACATGATTATTTTTTGTATTACCTGTCAGATTGAATTAATTGTTAGAATACAAAATCTACTACGTTGTTGTTGTTTCAAAGGAAACACTCATTATATAATGTGTTAATAATTAAAAATGAGCACGTAAATAGTGGACTGCAAAAGATTTGAGAGATACTTATCTGTTTCTTTTTATCGATTAAAAGTAATAATAACTGTCATCAAATCAAATGCAGCTCAGTTGATTCTGCAGAAAATGTATGAGAATTATGTAACTCAATATATTTATTGTTCAACAACGTATAGCTTTTAAAAGAAATATATTCTGCATAATAAAATCAATTATATCTCAGCTTTTATGATGCAACTGCAATTTATTAAATGTTCGCTTTTTGTGACAAGTATTTGTTAGATTATTTGGTTGTTAATGTCTTGAGTTATTGCAAATTGTCAAAATAATGATTTTTTTATTAATATAAATATTTAATTATTTTATTTGATTAATTGTAATAATTTTCAGTACAAAATGGGTGAATACAAATGGAAAACCTTTTCCGAAGTAGAAAATATGGCGTTGCAGTTTGCTCGTGGAATGAAGGAACTTGGACTTACGAATCGCAAAAACGTGGTCATTTTTGCGGAAACCCGTGCCGAATGGATGATAGCGGCGCACGCATGCTTTAAACAAAATCTCACTGTTGTAACCATTTACGCGACTCTCGGGGATGAGGGTATTGTTCACGGTATCAATGAAACCGAGGTAGACACCGTCATCACTAGCCACGATCTGTTACCAAAATTCAAGAGAATTCTACCAAAAACTGTGAATGTCAAAAATATTATTTATATGGAGGACCAACTGATTCCGACCAATACCAATGATTTCCAAGTATATAATTTGATTGCAATCAATACATATGTTATAGTTACAAAATAATTCAAATAATTTAATTTGTTTACAGGGAAACATTCGATTCCTGCCATTTAATGAAGTCATAAAAACCGGTAGCAATTCCACGGCTAACTTTTCACCTCCCAAAGGCGACGACACTGCTATTATTATGTACACGTCCGGCTCGACTGGCGTACCTAAAGGAGTTTTGCTTTCTCACAAGAACATGATTTTCACATTGAAGGCCTTTTGCGACACCGTAGTTATTAAAACTGATGACCTTTTCCTCGGTTATTTGCCACTGGCGCACGTTTTTGAACTCCTCGCTGAGAGTGGTTGCTTCCTTAATGGAGTTCCTATAGGCTACAGTTCGCCTCTCACGATGATCGACTCGAGCAGCAAAATTATGCGCGGATCCAAGGGAGACGCAAGTGTCCTTCATCCCACTTGTCTCACTGCAGTACCGGTACGTACATTTTACTTTGTTTATTATTATTATTATTCTTCTTAATGAATATTTATATTTATGTTGTTTGTTGTGCTTGCAGTTGATTTTGGATCGAATCTCGAAAGGAATCAACGAGAAAGTAAAGAAATCAGGTCCTTTGAGGCAGGCTATTTTTAATTTTGCTTACCAGTATAAGCTGAAATGGATGAAGCGGGGCTACGACACGCCTTTATTTAATAAGTACATTTTTGGAGCTGCAAAACAAGTGCTCGGCGGCAAGGTCAGGCTCATTCTTTCGGGAGGTGCTCCACTTAGTCCTGAAACACATACACAAGTAAAACTCTGCTTGTGTGTCACTGTTACTCAAGGATATGGTCTCACAGAAACTTGTGCTTGCGCCACTGTTATGGATAGTATGTATTTTTTACTTCAAAGTAACAACAAATTAGAAGAAACTAAAACAAGTAAAGACAAAAATAAAACAGTTTGATATAAATAATGTTTTTGATTGCAGCACACGACAGAAGTACAGGTAGAGTAGGTGCTCCAACAACTGTCTGTGACATCAAATTAGAAAGTTGGGAAGAAGCTGGCTACCGAGTCACTGACAAACCTCATCCTCGAGGTGAAGTTGTGATTGGTGGCGACAACGTTTCTGCTGGTTATTACAAACTACCTGACAAAACTAGCGAGGACTTTTATCAAGAAGATGGAAAACAGTGGTTCCGAACTGGAGACATTGCTGAGTTCCAGGAAGATGGTTCTATTAAAATTATCGGTAATTTAATTTTTAAATGTACTACTTTAGAAAATAATATAACGACAGTTCTTTTAAATTGTTTATGATAAAATTGGGCTTTTTAGATCGAAAGAAAGATTTAGTAAAACTACAATTCGGCGAGTACGTATCTCTGGGAAAAGTCGAGTCTGAAATGAAAACGTGTCCTTTGGTGGAAAATATTTGCGTTTACGGTGATGCCAGAAAAGATTACACGGTGGCGCTGGTTGTGCCCAGTCAACGTGGTCTGGAAGAACTAGCAGTCAATCTTGGAATACGAAATGTGTCCTTTGAAGATCTGTGCAATAACCCGAGAATTGAAAAAGTGGTGTTAGATGTCTTAATTGAACATTCAAAGAAATGTAACAATATATTTTCATTGATTTATACAAATTAATTATAATTCAGTTTGATATTAATTCTAATTATTATTTTTTCAGGTCAGTTACAAAAGTTTGAAATCCCTGGTGCAGTGAAATTGTGTCCGGAACAGTGGTCTCCTGACATGGGCCTCGTTACAGCTGCTTTCAAATTAAAAAGAAAGGCCGTCCAGGAGCGTTATCAACATGAGATCAATCGAATGTATGCTTCGTGATACCAAGACAGAAGCGCATCGCGATACAAACATTAACAACAGAAAAAAAGCGCGGTCTATTCTCATTTAGCAAAAGCCTGTCCCGTCAACGAGTATTTGTTATCAGTGTGCACTAGTCGTCAATAGCAGCAGTCAACACAAGGACATGCCTAAAAATATATAAATACTCACGAGACAATTTTGTACATCTTTTTTCAACTGTTATTTTTGTGCAAAGGAACAACAAAGGTTTCAACCTAAAAACAAATCCATGATATTACTGATCGTTGTTAATATTATTTTTCATTTAATCGCGTTTTTATTCAACGATAACTTTATAACATAATTTATTTAGTTTTAAATCTACATTTAGTCTGAGAATTATTTCTGGCTTTTTAACAAATCGTTTCTTTTAAAAAGCAACGTTCGTAAGGTACACTCGTGCCTTTCAGTTTATTTTTCACTGTTGAATTTAAATTGTTTGTTAAACTCTCAGGCGACGCGTGCGAATTGTATTATAAGAGATAACTGTACATTAGTTTGTGAGTATCAAGTCTCTTGTATTTTTTT
>JABFPM010001574.1:0-19682 GCA_022817325.1 Idris sp. 1 HC-2018
ATAAAATAATAATATTATGCTGTTTTTGACTATTATTTAAAGGGTTAATGGCGAAAAAGTATGATATTTGGATCAAATAGTTGTACACGTCGGATATTATAAATATTAATGTTATACATAATTTATTATCAAAATAGGATGAATTATAACCTTTTTTATCTTAAGGTAAAAAGAATTAGTATTAATTTTTTTACAGAAATTACTTATACTTAACATAAATATATGAACTTTAAAAAAAAACTTGTTTTTAACTCATATTACGAACTTCCGTACATCATATTCATTTAACGAAATAGATATAAACTTGAACAAGAAAAATGTATTTTACTATTCTGTTTAATTAATTATGATATAAAGAAGCAAATCTTTCACAAATTTATTACTAAATTGAGTCAAGATCAACTGCTTAAAATTTTCACTGAATGGCATAATGACTTACATTAAATCCACCAAAAAATATACAATTTATACACGCCTGTTTGTAATATGAACTACATAATAAAATCCCTGAATATTTTTTTTTATAACATACATGGTTTGTGGATCGTATTTTGTGGAAAATACTAAAATTAATTACAATTACAATATCAATTATATTTATATACATAAAAAATATTATGTAACATAATTTAATATAATTTAAATTATAGCTTGTAGTTTGTTGTTGTTTTTAATATCATTAATGCAAAATAAAAGCAGAAATTTGCAAAACTACTTTCAAAATAGATAAATTAATGATATGAATGTAACAGTTTTTTTCTCATTATTAAATTAATTTGTTTTACAAAAGACTGCATGATATTAAGCTCATCGATGAGAAACTGCTTCCAACATTTCAACAAAGAGTTTGTTCATAGGCACCTTGCCGGTTCGATAAATACTTAACCAAAATTTTCTAACGATTGCATCGGCTTGTCTTAGACTTGGCAAAACTAGGAACATATATTGCGTGGCACGAAGAGCTTGGCCAGGTCTTATTGCCGACACAGAATCGGATAAGGAATTCAAAATGGTCTCGCGAAAACGGTAAAACGCCTGTGGTTCATCCAATCGTACATCACTATTGGCTAAAATCAATGCTTTTAACACTAAATATTCTTCTCGTGCCAATCCCAGTCTCTGCATTCGATCGACAATTTGAATACACTAAAACAAATAAAATCATTTAACAACAATTATAAATTACTTATTTTTTTCTGTACTTAGTTTCAATAATTATTAATATGATAATTACATGCGTATAGAGTTCCAGGCAGTAACATTCGCGAGCATTCTTTTCATCTAACGAAAAATCCTGAGCAAACTTCAGTTTACCATTATTCGGCATACTTCGCCAGGCTAAGTTGAAGGTGAGAATTTCAGCCCAGGTGCTTTGTAATAGTCGCATTTGATCATTTAATACCAAATTACTAAAGCCTGGAATTTGTTTGGCCCAGCCTGTACATTTATTTGAAAACATTATTAAAAAAGGTTTTATAAAATAAAGTTTATAATAATGCTAAAATCAAAATTATTTGTCTATACAAATAAAAACAAAAATCTAAATTAATAAGAATTAGGGGTAAAGTATATTTAATGAAAATCTTACCTATTATGCCCACAAGTTCTCGATCATAAAGATCGGACAGTTGTCCGAGAACTCGTTGATCTGAATCCAAAACGTGTGACATGGTGGAAACTTGGAGAATATCAGGTTCACAAGCTACTAAAGCTTCGATAATTTTGTTACCTAAAATTTAAAAATAGTAAATTACAAAATGTCTATTTTAAAAACTATTTACTTTCTAATCTCATAAAAATGTAAATATAATTAAGTGAAGCTTACTTCCTGACTCCGTAGATCCTGCTAATTCAACGAACGTATTTGAAACAGATATACATTTGATTAATTGAAATATTTCAGTAATAATTTTACAAGAAAATCAATTTCATTCTTGTTAATTTCCAGATGTAGATAAAATGAGATTTAACTTCCAAATTTATAATATTAATTATTTTAGGACTTAATTTATTTATATTTACCTTCTATTTGGGTATTTTTGACAGGATAATACGGATCTACTGATCTTCGGTATTTTTGCCTTCCACCCCGTACTCTGTCCAATCTGACACCTTCTTTCAACATTCCTTGTCTTAAACATTTTTGAAACCTACAAGCTTGGCAAGCTTTCCTTCTTCGTTTATTTATTTCACATTCACCATTTGCTGGACAGGTGTACTCAATATTTCCTGTAAAATTACTGGCTACTTTATCATTATATTCGGCGTTCTTTTCCAGATAGTATTAACATTGAGATAATCTAGCTATTTATATCAAAGTTACATTAACTATAAAAACACTGTTTCTTAAGCACATACTTATACTTTTTATTATTCATTGAATTAAATTTGTGAATAGTTATACTTTCAATGTATCAATACACATTTTTTAAACAAAGTAAAATTAAAACTTGCTACATAATTTTCAAAAAATTATATTAAACAAAATTCAATAACAAGAAATAAAATGTCTAATACTACCTGGATTGTAGGTATAAAAAATATAAGGAAACGTTATGAGTTGACAGAATCTTAAATCAAATTGAAGAATTAAAAGTATTCTTTTTTTAAAGAAAAAGAGAGGATAAAATTTACAGAAAGTGGTGTAAAAGTTTGGAAACAATTTATCATCTTTTACAATTGTTTCAGAATTTTACACTAACTTAAATGTAGGTAGAAAGATGCAAATAGAAAGATGTAGATAGAACTTAATTTAGATAGACAATAAATTTAAAATTAATATAATTCACCCTCAATCGAAGAAAAATCAAATCTATATATTTATCAAAAAAGTTCTGTATTTTAACAAAAATTCCCCGATTGAGGATTAAGACAATATATCTCTAATTAAAACTAAAATAAAGGATGTGCTTTTTTTGATTGAATTTTCATAAAATTTCTCATTGTTCAATTTTTTTTCAACAAATTAAAAATGCCAAGCCAATTCAAATCAACTAATTTTCAAAAATGTATGATATTTTAACTTTTAATTACAATGATTATTAAAAAGTGACTAATATTAAACCAAATTCTTTATATGAACCTAAATATTTATATATTGAATATTAATTATAATTTAATATTTAAATGTCATTTTTGTATTATATTTAGAACAAATATATTTGTTCAATTACGAGTTTCTGGTTTTTTAATTTTTTGCTGTAAAAGACTTATAACGTATCCTTTATCAAAAATTGATAGCCAAAATGTTAACTTACCTTGTATTGTTCTTTTAAAAAATGCTTTACAAGCTTCGCACGAAGCAACGCCATAATGAAATCCACTAGCTACATCTCCGCAGACAAGACATAACCTTCTTGGCATCATTTCTTCTTCTTTTGTGCCATCCTGTTCAACAAACAAAATCTTTTATTATCAAATTGACACTTATGTTGACTTAAATACTACATATTTTTTAACTAAACACACATGATTTGAATTTGACAGAATCACACTTTTCTTTGTTGACATTTTTTATGATGTATTAAAATTGTTGAATTTCGACAATTCATTTGTATGAGTTTAATTTACCCAGTTATTGTCGCAAGGTGACAATAATTGTTATCAACTTCATTTTTTTTATTTGTCTTTAAAAAAACATTGTGTAATTGGATAAAAGTTTCGTGAGAAAAATTTAAATTTAAACTAAAATTAAAATTAAACTCTCATATTTATCACGATTTGAAATGAAAATGTTATAAACATAACATTTGTTTATGTACTAGTGATATTGTAACTTAATTAAATACAGTGCTCCAGAAAAGAACTATCTTTTTCTATTAGAAAGAAATAACAATAAGTGGCGTGTTGAATCAGCTGTTAATTTCAACACCGCCATGATATGTTGGAAAAAAATAAACAAAATTCAATGTAGAGCAAAGTAATTAAATTAATCAAATTATATTTGTTGAAATTAAAAAATAAAAAAAATGAAAGAATTAGATATTTATAATCACGTGAGTAAGCAATAAAATTACCTCATTATTTCCTAAGGCTTGTGTTGTCGAAGAACAATGGTGTATTTCAGGACTTTCTGGACTTCCCCCACCTCCTCCATAATCTGACATATCTAATTTGGGACACACGGTCTGCAAAAAATATAATTTTATACAAAAATTTTTACATTCATCATGTCTATAATAAACAAAAAATAATATTGTAATTGAAGAAATTAGAATTTGGGTCTTTAAGGGCTGTTTTTCATAAAAATAAATATTTCGAAATTTTAAGTGTGAGAAATTTAACCCCTCTAGTACTTTTTTCCCTGGCATTTAAAATCGATTTTTTTCATGTTCAATGTGTCTTTTTTTAATTTATTTTTCGAAATTAATTGATTTAAACTAATATACTATATAATAAAATATTAAAAACATTGAAAAAAACAATTCAAATTTGAAAATATGTTTATTATAATATACATGGTAAATAAAATAGTTAAAAATAGAATTTAATTTCGACATTTTTTTCTTGATAGATTTTAACTTTTAAATAATAAAATGTTGTATTAAAACTAAAATAATAAATTTAAAATCTATAATTTTGACTCTTCAAGGAGTGTTTTTTATACAAATATAAATTTCCAATTCTCAGAACAAAATTTGAAAACAGAAACTAACTTTAAATTATTGTTTCTGATATTTCTTGATTTTTAAATAAGAATATTTTAATTGAATGCAAAATAATATAGTACCTCTTGTTGCTGTAGAGTAGTAGTTGGTGAACATACTTGGTGATAGTTCTGCGTGGGAGCTGTTGGGTTGTCAACTTCCTGTTTAATGATAGGTATCGTTCTGTTGTTTCCGATCATATTGTCAATTGTAATACCAGACATCATGCAAACCTGAAAAACAAATATTAAGTTATATTATGTTACTTGTTTAATTTACATTATTCTGCATGTAATCTGCATATCTGTGTTGGTTTTTTTCTCACAAATTATTGTTGAACAAACAAAAGATATGAATTCAAATCAGTCCCCACACATACTTATTTATATATATATATATATATATATATATAATGTAACATTTTATCTTGGTTTAAAAACAATTTATTCGAAATGTAACTTATGGAAACCTAAAAATTGAATGATTTGAAATATGGAGTCATAAATTTTTGGTTTAAAAAAGAAAGATATGTTTTATTTAATAATAGAGTATGAAAAATGTTAAGTTTAAGGGCAAAAAAACAAAGGCGTGAAAGTCAGAAGAAAAGAAGACGAACGACAGATGGCGAACTTCCTCCAAGTTTGCAGATTGCACTTTTTTGCGATTTCTATTTTTAAATCCGGCGGACGTAAATATGTATTTAAAGACGTACAGGTCAAAATTTCACGCGTTTAGAACCTTTTTAACTTCGCAAGAATTTAAACAACATTTTGACTTGTTTCTTGATATCCTTTTCTTACTGCTGCTTTTAATAAATATTTATTTAAACAAAGCTTCTCACTAAAAAATCATTACTAAAAAAATAAATGTTAATACAATTTATTGTTTCGTCATTATTTAGCTTTTAAGCTAATATAAATATACTATAAAAAAAGAACTAAAAATTATACTAAAAATATTTAAAGCAAAGTTAACTTTAGATTGTTATAAAATTATAGTTTTAAATAATTTTTAAAATTTATTAATCAAAAATTGATTTATTATTTTTTAGTTTAGCAAAATAAAATATGTTATTTAATGTTATTTTTTAAAATAAAAATATTTTGGGCTTGTGAACGTTACATCAATTATTTTTGCAGACCAAAGGAATCGCGAATCTGTTAAATCTGATCGACATATAACGTAGTACGAGTGGAAATAAGAGCATCTCGTCGTCCTTGAACTTGCCTTTTTTTAAGAGCCCACAGCAATCATTGCGAACATCACGCCACCCGCACGAATTCTGATGGCAACAAACAACGTATCTACCACTGACTTTCATTTTCATTTTTTTTTCAATTTTAAAATCACACATTTATAAATCTTTAGTTTTACCTCAACAAATTTAATAATACCTTATCATTTGATAAAAATAATTATTTGAATCAAGTTTTTAATTAAGCTGAAGTAATTTAATTAAAATTAATACATATATTTATTGATTTAGATAAAAAAAGTTATTTTTTGTATCGCTGACTAATCTAAAAAACCTTCAACTTTCCCCACTTATAGATTTTTGTAACTCTTTAAAAACCCGAAAAAATTATTTTTAATGTGTATTTTCCAAGTATTTTTTTAAATGTTTAACTTTTACACTATTTTTTTCAATGATTCATAAAATGTAATATTTCTGAGATATATTTAATTATGAGTAAATTCTTTTTTTTGAATATAATTAAATAAATAATTTTGTAAAATAAATGAAAGGTTTTTCTTTTTGTTAACAGTTAGCTGGATATGTTTTTTAAAAATAAAATAGCAAATATTACTTTTAACAAGGCTGTCGTTCAACATAAAATACAATCGATAACGAACAGTCGTATAGAACACGGGTCATGGTCAATTCTTAAAGTCTAAAATTGAAGTAAAGATATATATAAAAAGAGAATAACATAAAAGTTATTTTTATTAATAATAATGAACATACCGATTTGCATCAATCAAATTAGCACATAGATTGATACAAAAAAAAACAACTTAGCAATAAAACTAATTGTAATTGCTTCAAATGTTAATAGACATTATTGATTATTACAATACAATATTATATTTTGTTTAAAAAATGTTATCATATAAAAAGTTTCGTACTATAATATCTGGTACTGTTGCGAGAATCGATAAATTTCTTTCCCTAGATCACGGTCAAAGTCGACGTTACAACAGTCTGAAAGTAATTGCTGTTACAATCGTTTACTTTTACTTTTGCATAATTATACAAACTCTAGCTAATAATTACTAAAGTTTGTTCAAACACTAAGTTTATACTGTAAAAATTAACAAAAAAAATGAATTCCTTTTCTTCAATTTGTGTTAATAAAAAATATTATTCACTATAAACTAAATCAATTTTAGTTCAGCAATTCATTTTTATCAGTTGATTGAACTAAATTCTAAAATTAATATTTTCGTATATGGGCAATTCTCTAGAACCTTTAACTTTCAACTTGCCAAATTTTTGAAAAAAAAAGTTTTAACACATCTTAGTTTTATCATAATTATCATTTATTATTACTTTAAAATGAATAATTTAAAGTCAAACAGTGATAAATTACTCGCGCGTAACTTTAAATTAATATTTAATTGTAAAACCGTAGGTAATTATTACGTTTTTGACAGCTTTTGTGTTCTAATGTCAAAGACGTAATAATTTGGATTGTGAAATATTTTTAAAATATAATTCTTATAAACGTATAAATACTTACAAAGTGTAAAACTATAATAACTTGAAGTGTGCAAATCATACAAACTAAATTCTTCAATTTAATAATCCACAAAATTGAAGTGAAATTCGAGGGACAGGTAGGTTAAAAGTTCTAGAGATTTGCCCATATACATTCTATCTATATTTATTTGAACAAAGTTAATTGTACAAATTTTAGAATCGTATAATATGTATGATTAAAATACTTGTTTTTTTTTGCAGATGATATAATTTTTATGATTATGAATTTGATTTGAAAAATTTAGACGATCGCGTTGGCCAAGGTTAGGGCCGGCCTGACTCTCATAGTTGACGTCACCGACGTCTCGTGACCTTAAACTTGACACCCCTGCCTCCTCAACGTTTCATCATCTTGTCGGCTCATAAAGCTTTGTTACTTTAAACACGATACGTTTATTTAAATACACGCCTTCAATTCTCAAAATATCCAACGAGTAATTCTTCTTTTGGATTTAAAGAACAAAAAATCAATCTTTCATTTACAAACTTGTCTACAAATTTAATACAACATTTTTCATTAATAATTTTTTTTAAATTTTATATAATCTTTAAATACGATTAGTTTTTATAAAAAACAAAATGATATTAAACTTAAAAAAAATTCTAATCAAACGTTATAATTGTATTTTTGTATAATAAATTAATCAATAGAAAAAGTAAATGAGTTAAATCAAAATTTGCACTTTTTATGATTTGTCTTCGTAAATATACTTAAAATATTTCTTGATGTAATCTGATCCAGAAGTTGCGTAAAATTGCATGGCGCATACACTATCTTTGATATTCAAATTATAAAAACACGTATCTCAGGATGAATAGTTTAATTCCAATGCTACTCTCAAACTGAGCATGGTATTATCATTTTGAATACATTCCATTTAAATTATGATAAATTAATTTTTCTCAAAATGATAATCAAAATATTTATATTTTACCCCAACTTTTTCAGTCAATTATTATATTTTTGAATTTGTTTAACAAATAAGTACTAGAAATGAGATATTTTGTTATTTAAATAGTTTTAATTTGTTTCTCATCAAATAAATACATTGAAATAATATTGAACAAAAGACAAAGAAAAGAAAAAAACTGAGAATCTGATAAGTACAAATGTGATTGTGCATATAGTGAAGATGTCAAGAGGAAATTAAGGAGAAGCAAGACGAGACCTTCATTTTGAATACGAAGATGGCCTTCATGTTGAAACTGACTTCACTGACAACATGCTTAAGCATATATAACTTTGAAAATTATGCTCGAATTTTATTTCAATAAAAGGAAAAAGAGACGTTCAAATGTCTTGCTCCAAAATAAATTAGAATATATCAATTAAGGAAAAAAGTCTCATTTAAAAAAATTGATTTGTGGAAAAAATATTTTACTTTCTTACAAAATAAGCTTCATTTTTCTTTCAGATGCAAATTTCTTAAAGTAATCTAATTTGTTGTACAATTATTATCTTAATTGTTACAATTTAAAATCCTTGCATGTATAAATTGAAATAAGAATTCTTCAGATAACTCAACAAGCTTTTATTAAATTTTGATGAAAATTAAAGGAAAATAGTTGCTGATCTCTTACTCAGTTGATTGCCTTTAAGGTTGATCTTGACAATGAAAAAAAAAAAAAAACACACACACACACACACACACATAAAAACAGCAGTAGGCTTCGTTGGAAGAAGTAATAGACTATATAACAGGATGTAACGATTATAATACCGCACAGACGCAAAGTAATGACTTGTTATATAATGACGTAACGATGCCGTATAAATAAAAGAAAAGCATTTTAGAATTATGCAATATGTTACAAAGGCATATGTTCAATAAAAAAGATGCTTAATGAAATCTATTTCACTTAGAGCGAAATTTTAATATATTACATCTTAATTGAATAACATCTCTTTCAATCTTTTTTGATATTACAATACTGAAATAAATTACAAAAATAAGTAAACAATTTTTCTAATATGCAAGATAAATTCTAATAAGCAATAAATTTTAAATTAAACCTTGTTTTAAATTTTAATTTATCAAAAACTTTTTTCTCTTTAAGAAAAGTATAATTTAAAAATAATAAATAATATTAACAATATAATTTAAAGATATATCTAAAAGCTATTAGAAATCAAATAAAAACTTATCATCAAATAAAAAACTTATTATGTTCTTATAAAATTACTTTTTGAGAAAGTGATGATGAAATCAGAGAGCATTAAATTGAGACGAAATCTTACAAATTATATCACAACGCCCAAATATAAATTGAATGTTATTCAATAGATATTATGAATCAATCGTTAAAACGTTTGTTTTTAATTTGCAGGATTTTTAAATGATAATTGCTTTACTTTCAACATTACTTATTTTCTTTTAATAATTATAATAAAGTGCTATATTTAAATGTGTCCTATATTATTGTAAGACATTATAAACAAATTTGCTAAAGTTTTATTTTTATTATATCAGTGGGAAATATTAGCTTTATTTCAAGTCATTAATTTAAGAAAAAAAAATTAAACGCTCTATTTTCTTTTACTGTTTAAGTTGTTACCAAATAAACACGCAGTAATTGCAGATTTTTAATTGAATAATTATATTAATGTACTTTTTTCGAGTAAAATGAAATGATGCAATGTTTTTAATATCATTATAATTTTTTTGAGTCATGTTAGAAATTATTATTTAAAATCTACATTTATAAACTTTATTTGTGCAATTCTAAATTTATACAATTTCTTTTAATTTTTTAAAGTTTACTAAGATTTTGTAAAAATATTATTGGTTTCGAAAAATTGTAATTTTATAATAAATTTTATCTTAAAAATTAAAAAAATATTGCCTTAAAAAATAAAAAAGTAAATGAAAATTTGTGACACTAACGTTTTGCATCGACGGACTCACCACGTCGTACATCCAGGGTTCCATAACCGAGTCAAACATTTCAGTAAAAAAACAATTATGCTCACATACAATTGCAAATTTTAAAAAAATTCGAGTAAACAACTTTTGTTCATGGCTTTTGAGTCTCACGCACATCAGATTCTGCGTCTCACTATTTTAACACACAATGTTTGTTTTAATTTAAATAAGTTAAACTGTGCGCACACGTAAATTTTGGAGAAAAAAAAGAGACTAATTGCGCGCATGCGCTCGCGTGCTAAATTCAGCCGAGCTCTGCTAAGACGGCTCGACTTCACGGCGGACTGTGCCCGACTGCGAAAGTGCGAACACGATCACGCATCACTCCTGTCGCTGCCATATATCTAACAACCTGTAACGTCCGAATCCGAATTTGCTTGCTACTAGATCCTAGTTCTGTGTTTTAGCAGATTCATTTTATAAAAACAAAACATTTAATAAAATTTACTATTTACAATTTACAATTTACTACGTTTGAGATTTAAAAATACTTTTTTTGTTATTTAATTAAAATGCTGCAACAAATAAAAGAACTTAAAGAAAAATTATTGAACTTTTTTCTTACATATTATTTTATTATTTAATTACAATTTTTTTTGCTCCAATTTCAAAAACTACCAAAAGTTTATTTTAGACATTTTCAGAAGTTAATTTTTCAAAAAATAAAATAACTTGAAGAAAAATGATTAAACTTCTTTTTAGATTAAAAAATGTAGAATTAAAAGAATTTTTAAAATTCTCAAATTAATAAATGTTGACATAATTTTTGTTTTATTTTATTATAAAAGTTATTATAAAAGTACTTTAATGTACATGTTTGCTTGCCATCTAATTCTTTTATGCCACATTTAAATATACAATAAAGTTGCATTTCATTAAAATTCTAGATATGACTGTTTTTTTAAACTAAATAACACTGCATAATATTTACTCAAAAATCGCACTTCACGAATACGTCTGGAGATAAATGCATTTAGATTGCATCAATGTATAATCTTGTCGGACGTTGACATTTGATTGTAATGAACCTTGCATCGCTATTTTATTACTGAAATGAGTAATAACTAAATATATTAAAAAGATTTTAAAAACAAATTACAATTGTCAAATGAAATTTTGATTTTTGTTGGAATTTTATTTTAATTTGACTCGCGTTGCATGATATATATGTTTTAGAACAAAATTGTATTGTTAAAATAAAATGTGTCTTGATTTTGAGACACTTTAAGACAGATAAAAAAATGATCCGTAAAAAGACTCCAGATTTCGTCTGTTTTAGTCTGAAAATGTTTGTGCAAAATTGCAATTATGACCAGGATTTCCATAAAAAAAAAATTGAAAATAATATGAAATTTTTTTTAAGTGATTAACACTTTCACAAAAAACAATAAATGTGTAACGAAATTTTTACACTTTGTTTGTGTAGGTCAATACTTTTGTAAATTTAGATTTTTTTGCATACCTTCAGAAATTTCATTACTGTTATTTTCTGCTAGATTTTTTTATAATTTATCTTTGGTATATAATTTAATTACTTTCTTTGGGTAATATAATTCTATTTACAATTCACTACAATTCAATACGATTTACTTGATAAAATAAAAAAATATTAAACTTTATATTATATCCTTCAACAAGAAATAATATAAGATTTATTAAACTTTAGCATTAATTTTGGGTTATGATTTTTCCTCAATTTAATTTTATTTGATTAAAACTGATTAATCCAATACTCTAGTTAAGATATTATTTTTAGTAAGTACCGAAATCAAGTTACCAGTGTTTGGTTTGTAATTACAGAATTCGTATTATAATAATTTAATAGTTCCTAACAATAAACATTTACGGAATGTTATATTTTTAAATTAATAATTTAAACCTACCCTTGCTCTGATACTATTCTACTTTCATGACAACATTTTACTAGACTATTGATACTCGACTAAATCACAGTAGAATATTATTAATCCCTTTTCCCCTGTATACGTTAATGCGTAAAAGCGGGTGTAAACAAATTAATAATTTAATAGTTCCTAACGAACTTTTACCAAATGTATATTCTTAAATTTTAATGTTGACGCATACATCTTTCTGGATTTCAAAAATCCAAATTACTTTTACATTTTACTTATTAAAAAAATAATACTGTTTAAGAAATCCCGAAGTGATTTTTGAAAAATTAAATGAATAACAAATTTAAGGTAGGACCGGAGTCAGACCGACCTAACTTCAGAACATCATTTTTTAATTACTACTTTTGAATTAATAAATGCTGTTGTTTTTTTTAAGTTTTAATGTGCAATTTGTAAATATTTCATCAAAAGCTTTTTACAATAAATAATTTATAACCAAATTAAAAGTCATATTATGATAATACATAGCTTGTTAATTTATTTTTAATGTCAGGATTCGCTTAAAATTTTACCAAGTGTTCTTTAAGTAGGGGAGCCGCATTGTGCCTAGAACCATCTTAATTATAAAAAAAAAACTAAAACAACTTTCACAACAATATTTTTACTTATCGTGTATAAAAATATTCCCGATATTTTGGTCTAAAGTTTATTGATTTTAATGTTATATGTATTTTTTTATTTAAAAACAACGGTTTTTGGTAGTCAAAATGCACTTTTTTTATTTCATTTAAATTAAAAAAAAAAAGTTTATTTAATTAATTTAACAAAAATAAAAATTGAGATTGAAAGAAAATTGTTGTGCTGTTTAATAATTGTTCAAAACTTAACAACATGTGCTTTAACTTTAAAAAATTATTGTTTATTAATAATTATTGAAAATCACAGTGGCTCTAGGCAAAGTCTAAATCGGGTGCCTAGAGCCAATATACATTTTTTTAAAATTATTATTTTGTTAATTCAATCTAATGATTTTCCATAATAAAAATAGTTTTATATAGAAAAATGTTTAAAGTTTATGGTACATATTTTGATTTTTGTCAAAACAATTATTTTTGTTTATAAAAAATTTCATTTTCAAAAAGTGGCTCAAGGCTCAAGCCTCTCCCCTATATGTATCATTTTTGCCAAACTTTAAAGTCAGCTTCTAGCTATCAGCGACTCCAAATTTTTACACATAATGTAAAAATACTTTTTCAATAATTCTGTTAAATTTTAACAAATTCTAATATTTTGAAGCTGATTCAGGTCCTACCTTAAAATATTAGCAACTACAAGAATTTGTTGCAATGTAATGAATAAATTTTTAATAACAAAAACTTTAAAAGTTGTACTTGAACTTATATTTCAATGCCAGTATTATTACAATAATTTAAAAGACCAAATTAGTTGATTGTTTTTTCCCTTTGTAATTGAAAGCTTATACAAAATTGTCTATAATATGACAATTCCAGAAATTCTAAATACAAAAATGAATTCTTGATTACAGAATTAGAATGTTTCTAAATGTATTCCTTGAATTCCAAAAATCAATCTCAGAGAGCAAAATTGTTTTTAAATAATCTGAAGGAAAATTTTAAAATCATTTATATTTCCATTAAAATAATTAGAAAACTTTTGAGATAATTTCCTTGCAGCAATTTGCTTAAAACAATCTGAGATTATTTCTAAAATGTAATGATTAAATTTACGAATTTCTTGCATCATTTCATAAATTTTGATTTCACCATCACCAAGGATTTTTATTTTTTTCAAATTTATAATAGAATAAATATCATAGAATTCAAGAGGCAACTTTTAAACTGTTCTAAAGGTGTATTCAATGTGAATCATCAGCTGTGACATACATAACATATATATACACAAAGTTTAAATATTTACCTAATTAATTTTCTTTTTATTTCACCAGAAACCCAGAAAGGCAACTTTTTAAAAAAGAATAATGATAAAACACATAAAAAACAATTTTTTACGGACCACAGTGTTTAATTGTCAATTTCAATAAGATTCTGAAGAATTTTTACACTGTTAACAATTTTAATAGAATAAATTCATTAAATATTGAATACTGTTGTTCTCAAATACTATAATATAAAAAAATTATAATAAATCTATTAAATAAGATATTATACATGATACTAAATATTCTGAAACATGTACATAAAATCAATTTTCATATGAAAACACCTCATAAAAAATATATTTTTGAAAAACTTATATAAACAAATCAATTGCAATTTACTTATCAAATAAGTACAAAATTTAGAGTACATTTATGTGTTAAGTAATTGCATGCCATTGAAATTGTTTTAAACTTATTCAATATAATTGTTAATACCATGCATGCAAGCATAACACATGTTATTATGTACGCACATTGTACTCACCACTGTCAGTTAACCACAGTTATTGATTGCGTAGTCTACAGCATCAACTGCAATGGTACGAATAAATAATAATTACCACTATAAAACCCTGCATTTTGTTTGACATAAAGAATAAATCAAGGCTGTTAACAAGGTGTTGTGAAAGTTAATAACTATTTTTAAAATATATACATATATACGAGTACACGTACATGTGTCTACATATATTTATTCATCAATTTCTATAATTTATCAGTAAGAATAAATTGAAAAACTTGGAAAAAACAATTATCAGTGTTTATTTAAGAAAATTGAAAACATTACATATGAGACTTTTTTTCTTTTGCAAGTGACAATATTAGTAACAAAGATGGCGATAGTAATAATTCAGTATAAAGTGAAGTTCATCGGGTCCAATTTTGTTCGATTGACGTAAATAACGGTGTCAGTGATGATTAGTTAAACAGCTCACCTTGTCATCTGTCCATACACCGCTACGCAGTGCACTGCCAGAGTGCCAAACTCATTTATTTAAGTTTCGAATTCGGCGTAATGGCTGATTAATGGCTACTAGAAGCAGAAAATTTTAACAAAGATATGAGAGAGAGGAAATTTATAGCGCCATCGTGTTTTAGTAACTAACAATTTTTGTGGCTTGACGCCGCGGACTCTTTCACCAACATCTGCAAAGAAACTAACTTAACAGTTGTCGGTAAAACAGTTTTCATTTTTAGTTTTGAAAATTTTAAATTTAAACTTTAAATTTTGTTTTTATTTAGATTCTTATAATTTAAATATATTTTTAGATTAAAAAATGATACTTCAAGGTAAATTGCGATTAGTTATCTTAGTTTTTGAGATATAAGTTTTTTATCGCAATAATGTAAATCCCTCGTGGGATAGTTTAATATAAAAAAAATTATTTTACATTATGTATGACAAGTATTTTGAAATTTAATAGATTTTAAACGAAACTGTTTCTTTCTTTCTTTCTTTCTTTTTGTAAATGTTGATAACTGTTTTTATAATACATTTTATTGAATCTTAAAAAAATAGATTTTATTAGATTTATTTTAATTGATTTTATTGAAAATTTGAACAAAAAAAGCTGTTTTTTATATTTTATAGAAAATTATCATTTTAATAAATAGAAAATAAAACAAAATTTATAAAATGAAAAATAGTAAAGCAAAAATATTGTCTAAAAAATTTTTATATATAAAACTATGCCAATTGGTAAATAATTTTGTAACACTGTTCAGTTTGAATTTACTTTATTTTAATTATAATAATACATAATGCGTTTTTCTCTCAGAAAAAATTAAATTAATAATTTTATTAAATTGAACTTTTAATGTCCAGGACTAAAAAAAGTGTATACATTTATAAACAATTGTTTCATTAATTTTTTTTAATTTATAACTTAAACTTTAACTATTTCACATGAAACTTGTTCGTGAGACCAGACATTATTGCTGGAGGGTCTGACTTCAATTCTCGCATAGATACGTTTGTTCAATCTTTCCGGATTGATGACAATGGTTCCATTGATGGGCTTGCAAAAATGTCGCATGTCAGATGGTAAAATAAGCAGGTGAGGTGAGCTCTCCATGTAAGCGTGTTTTTGCCACAAAGTTGTGTCCAGTGTTATTTCTTTGGCGGGTGGATATAAAGGATAAAAGAATCCCTGGCTCAAAATGTAAGTTGCTAGGCGTCCTAGTTTATCAGAATTTGCAGGCTTGCTATAAAATAAAATTAAATTCAGATTTATAACAAAAATTAATATCTGTGAAAAAAATTAAATTGTTCGATTAATTTAAAAGAAAATAATTTTTATTTCTGCCTTTTTTTGTTGTATACATTAAACAAATTGAAAAAAATGTTCAAAAACAAGATCACGTGAACTTACAAAGAAATTTCCTTTCTTCCCAGATGCATGATACTGTCAACGGTTGTCATACCAATATTCAAACCATCAATCGACAGTGTGCAAGGATCTGGCATTAAATGAAGATTTTTATATTTTTTTGTTAATGAATACTCAGGTGTAGGGTAGATTGGATCGTGATGGAAATCTCGATGAGAAGATACAATAACAACTTGTGTACTTGTGCTGTAAAATATATAATACATTTAACATTACAAAAACAATATGGAAACTAATAAAATCAAATTTGTCAAGAATATAAAATATTAATGACTGAATATAAATTTTTGCAAAGAATTATTAAAAATTATTAGGTTTTTCTTAACGTCTGTATTTTTAAAAATTTTATTTATAAATAAAGGATATTTTTGAGTCTGTCGAAAAGATTTTTTATTCATTAGAACTTTTATTTATACCCTTCAAATTTTTCCATTAGTTTGCTAATATGAGCCTCAGACAATTCATAAAAAGTTGACGTTTTATAAGCCTTCAATTCAGAATGGCTGTACTCAATAAAGGGTCCTCCCAGAAGTAAAACATTCGGCTCATCTTTTGCAATTCTGTCTATCAAATCCCAAAGTGGATCGCAATGTAAGTTTTCAAGAGTGGAAAAGGGACCTGATGCTACGATTAATTTCAAATTTTCCACGAGTTCATTTTTAACCGCCTTTTTCAGCAGATAACCATTAAAAATTTTCGACACAACCAACGTGCCACCTGTTGGATTCGTCGCCTCCAAAGCTACAATTTGTCCCGAATGAAAGGAATAACTGGGAATTTTGCTCAAATCTAACTCAATGTGGTTGTCCACCGGGATTTCCTGTTCCATCAACCGATCGCATCCTTCCAAGTAGACTGATGTTTTACCGGAGTCCAATTTTTCATAACGAATACGTCCCCAGGTTCGAAATGGTTTTTGGGATTTGATATTTGTGAATGATGTGTACGACACGTCGGCGTCTTTGTCGATTTTGTGCCAGGCTGTACACAATTCTTGACCAATGTTTCTGTTGATAGAACGTAAACATTCGACTTTCTCGGATAACAACTCAAATCCGTATGTCTCATTGTTATTGATATGATTTTGGTGTCCTTTCTTGATATTTGACTTGTTTTTACTGCTGGATTTCCAATTTTGAATTTTACGACCAAATTCAAGTAATACTTTTCCTTTATCTTTATATGATTTTGCAGATTCCCTACAGACAGTACAACAAAATATAAATATAATAATCAAATTTATAAATCAAAAAGTTTGTAACATTTAAATTTAGAATAAAAAATGTATAACAATTTTAAAGTAAAAAAAATTATATTAGAAAATATTCAATTAGGAATGAAAAAGTAATAATATTTTGAAAGTAAATAAATTATAATTGATTTTTTAATTGTTTCATTTTAACTGAAAAATTGGAACTTTTGATCTTACGCTTTAACTAAACTAGCTGACACATCAACATTTGCAGTTTTTGCAGGTTTTTCATCCGGATGAGGCTCGTGCTCGGGACTTCTGGTTCTCTTCTGCTTAAAAAAATCCAAAAACATTTACATGCATACATTTTCTTTGTATATATTCATCAAATACAATAGTAAAGAATAAAACTAATAATAATGTTATTTATTTTTATTATATATTTGTTGAAGAAAAGTTGTTGTATTAACTGCTGCTTCTTTGTTACAAAGCCGAGATTTTAACAACAGGCTGCCGTAGACGAGTGTGTATCTAGTCACGATATCAAACAAACGTGCACCAAATCCATACTCGTCTATGGACGTGCCTCTTTGTTTTTTTTTTTCTTGACTTATTTTCCCTCATTGCTCCTCTTTTTTGTAGATCCATCGGACTGTACTTAATGAGTGTGGATCTAGTCACAAATCCATTATATGTCGTGCACTAGACCATCACCCACTCGGCACAATCCGAACATTTTCATCTAGCTCCATTTCCTACCTAAGCTATCTTATAATTTACAAATAAAAGAAAAAAAAAATTAAATTTAAAACTAAACTAAAATTTCCTATAATTTTTTTTGTTTAACGATATTGAAAGTTAAAGAATTAAAATAAGGAAATTTAATTGTTCAAACTGGAGAACTAAAATGTAAAATTTGCAAAATTCAAAACTTTAAAAGTTCAGAACTGCAAAATTATATTTTTCTCGAGAAATAAAATGTTACATTTCAGAATGCAAAACTCTCATTACTAACAGAGTAGTAACAAAAGTTGTGTGAATATTTGTGGCGGAAAATGTTGGGGCTTGATATGATCGAAGGTTCCCTTCAAGGCCGCGATACCCTTTCTCGCAGGTCGCTTGGCTTGCTTCTTTATCGTGGCATCGACCTTACGGTTGGCTCGCCCTTCGCCTCCCCCCCTCCAGCGGCTATTCAGACCGGCACACAAAGCGTCCCTTTGCGCGCACTTTGCCCCGCGCACATTTTCAACCGGGGCGCGCACATTTTGAAAGGGGCGTTGCGCGCGAGTTGTTGTGTGCCGCCGCGTCTCTTCTCAACGACCAGGGGCGAGGACGCCGTGGGAAATGACGTTAAACTCGCACTAACAGACATCACACTCACACACATACCAAGCACACAGCAAACAAGATTGGGCGCTCAATTGCGCTTAATTGAACGACGAGGGAAAACATGCATCATGGCCATTTCTTTCTTTTTTTATTTTCATTTTCAGTAGTATCAACCAAAAAAAGAATCAAACAAGTTTCTTTGTTTCAGCAAAAAGAGAAAGGTTCGGTTGGAGCGCGCCAATAGCGTGCGGGCGCCACCAGAAGTGCTCTCTCTCGCTCTGTCTTTGTCGCACAATAAAAAGCCGGTTTTTAATTTATAATTTTACAATTCAAAGTAAAATAACAAAAATTGAATATAATACAAGAAGAACAAAGTTGCAGACAATTGAACACTATCGGTTAAGCAACACGACACAACTACTACGAACAAAGCGATGGCGTCATCGGCCTGAAGCAACAAGTTATATATTTGGTAGCGTGGTGATGCGCGCACCCTGGAGAACGCGGCGAACTAATCGCGGTGACAATGACACTCACACACAAACACACCAGAAGCACGTGCTTTACTGGACAAAATGTTGTGCGAAGTAAAATTTTGGAGTAAATTCGCGATTTCGTGATGGCGTG
>JABFPM010001575.1:0-18788 GCA_022817325.1 Idris sp. 1 HC-2018
CTGTTAATCGAAAAAGGTGCCGATGTGAATGCACGCTCAGATATCTTCATGTAGCCGTGGCCAACCAAAACAGCATCTATTTCGTGAAGCTGCTATTCGACAGTGACGCTGATGTCAATGAGGAATTCAAAGAAGTGACACCGCTTGACTTGGCAGCTGAAATTGAAAACAATTATTACACCGTGAAGTTGTTGCTGGATTACGGCGCGGACGTTAAAAGAAAATTCGAGGAAAAAGGTTTGACCGCTCTCCACTGGGCTGCTATGATAAAGGATTCGACACAAGTGATTAGACAATCTTGAACTGCTTTTAAATATGGGGGCGAATGCTTATTGGATTGACCCAATAATCAAACATATTTTACAGATCAAGAACCTGCAGACCTCTCAGTCGATGAATATGGTTTTTAATCACTTGAACAAACGCTGCAAGCTGAATATTGCACACGAGCAAATGGTTCTTTTACTTTGGGCAGAGAGATTTCAAATGAAAGTGAATATGCAATATGATGCAATTTTTGAAGAGGAAGCTAAGAAGATGAGGGAAGAATTGGTCTGCGCAGATCGTACGATCAAATTTGTTGACATTTTGACGAAGAGATTGCGAGAGGTTGCGGTTTATTTGAATGTTGAAGATGTCAAGAAGCAACTAGAGGAAACGGATTTTGATAAAAGGTTTCCCTCTTACTTTGGAATGTTTCAAGAGAGGATCGAGCTGGCAACAAATTTGGCGGAATTTTTTACCAAAAGTCGAGAATCGTTGGAGTGGCTTTCAAGTGATTGCAGATTACCGCGACTGTTCTTGGAATCGGTTTTGAGTTATTTGGATAAACAGGATATTGAGATTTTAAACGAAGTATGAGTTGTATAAACTGATGATAAACATTTGAAGATGTTATTTTTTCATTTAAAATTAGAAATGATTGTTTTTTGTTTTGAAAATTGAAATTGATCTATAACGTTGATATTATTGGGTACCATTAATATTCAAACTATGTTTTTTTTACATTCTAGTGTATAATTAAAAGGAAAAACTATGTAATATTTTTATTTTGAATATATGCTTTTGATTAAAAAGTTGTTTTTAAACATTTTTTGTTTTAAGTATACAAATGTGTAAACTATCAGAACTTATTACGGAGAGGTGCGACCAAAACGGCTAAAATCCAGAATTTTAAATCAAATAACATAGTTTTTTGATATTTTGTAGTTGTCAATGAGCTGAATAAGAAAATCAGTTGAAACCGCCACAAAAATATGACCTACTCATATTTTTTTTACAATGATAAGAGTTGAAAATAGGGTAAATTTGACCATATTTTTCTCAGTTAATTTTTATCCGATTAATTTGAAATTTGACACAGTTATTCTTGAAGAACGGAGAATTTTATTTAAAGTTAGGGAAAATGTATTAAATGGAGTAATTCAGAACTCATTATTATACATGTAGATTTTAACACCATATTATGCTTTCTCTAACCCGCCATTTTGTTCATTTTTTGACAATTTTGTATCCGCTTATGACTGTAACAGCCTTTATTTTATAAGATGGACCGAAATGGTAGCTTTCTAAGAAGAACGTCTACAATTTTTTAAACATTTAAAACAGAGGGAGGGTGCAAAATATTATTTTGGGGACTTTTTAGGTAATTTTCTTGTAATTTGCAATAAGATGAACAAAATATCTAAAAATCGTGTATTTCAGATAACAACTCCCGATTTTAGAAATTTGGGTATCACCTCCCCTTATATACCAGCTTTTATCATTTATTGAAAAAAATTATTTTCTTAAGTTTATACCTCTTTTAATAAAACGTTGCATATTTTTTTAATCATAAAGATTTATTTACCATTTTATAACAAGCTAAAGGATGTACAATTTATCATTTGCTAAAGGATAATCATAATTATTGGACAAACTCGAACTCAATTATGTATACAAAATATTTTTACTTGTATATTTTTTTAATTTAAATTTAAGATTTCACTTTATATTCAAAATGATAATTTAAAATAAAATAAACGTGGTAAAATAGATTAAATAATTAGCAAATGTTAGTTTTAATAATTCTCATGAATAGTAATTAAAGAATTTTGGAATAATAATACGTTTCTTATTTTTTATTAAATTTTTATTTAAATAAGTGAATATTACAGATAAATTTCGCATAGTTGAAACTCATTTGTCAGGTGAAATTATCAGTTTTTTTCTATTGAAGTTGCTGACATTTCTGTTTTTATTGAACACTGGTTGCCTGGCTGTGTCCTTGTGTTTTTTTTGTTCACTGAGATCGACTTTTACAACGTCAGGTTGCTTGACGTTGTCCATCTCTTTTTTTATATTTTGCTACAGCATTCCTTATAAACCTATTAGGTATTAGGTCTGCTGGAGATATATTTTTTTCTTTGCATCTAGGGCATTCTTCTTCTTCAGATCCCAGTAAATGTGAGCGAATGCAAAGATCGCAAAAAGAATGCCCACAACATGGAACCATCACCGCATCACTGTAAAGACCCTCGCAGATATTACAAATTTTATCTTCTGGGAACTTCTGTTTTTGTTCCCCTAATTTGTCATCAGTCGAAGGCAGTTTTCCTTGCGTAATTTGTTTATATGGTTTATAACAAATTATATAAAAGTTTATTTAGATGCAAAACTCTTAAAGCACGTGTCTTTAGAAACTTTAGAACAATAACTTTTATTTTGATTTTTGAAGCATGTGTTTGAAAAGATGAATTTATTAAATTGGATTGGTGTTCTACAATGTCCTTCAATTACCTTTCAAATACGCATTTCAAAAACAAAAGGGATTGTGAAGACTTTTCAAAGACATGATTTATAAGTTTTCTAATTTATAAGTCTGCAAAAAACATTTGCAGATAATATAAATGCTTTCCCGAATTCGTTCGTTTTAAAATGGCCATTTTCAGATCCTGGAGAGGTATGTGCACTCCATCGAATGACAGAGTATCAAATTTTAAGGCCGATTTGAACTTGTAATGTATAAACATTGTTGATATATTGAAAGTTTTATTTTCAGAAATATATATATATATAAAACACTTATAAAACTTTGAAAAAACTAGTGCCGGCAACAGAACTCCTCAGACGTAAGGTTTTCGGTAAAGTGATTAAACCTGGGACTTGGAGGATATCTGCACTATAAAGTGGGGATAGTCGAAAAAAAAGAAGAGGGGCGGTGAAAGAGAGAGTGTTGGGAAAGAGATAGGTAAGCGAGACAAAAATGGAAAACATGGTTCTCCATTTTCTATTGTATGCTGGGGAAATTTTCGCTGGTATATAAAAGACCACATGCAGAGATGCAGATGCTAAGCAAATCTTGAGCCCCTCTCAAAGTCTTTTTTATATTTGAACTTTTTCTCAAATCCTTGTGAAAATTCTCAAAGCGTCATAATTTTACATTTATCAAAAATAAATATTTGTCTTCAAGATATTTCATCATTTAGAATGTTTAAATTTGTTTAATTAATAATTGTTAATTTAAAAAGATAAAATATATTGAAAAACTAGTTCAATTAAAATTTATTTTTTATCAAGAAGAGTTTTATCAAGTTTTGTACACTTTTTTTTATTTCCCATCGTAGATGAAAGTTGTATCAAGTTTGCATTCAGTTTTTTAAATTTTGTTATTGATTTATTAATTAGCGGACTGTAGAAAGAATTTTCAAATAATTTTTTTAATCCTTTAAAAGTAAATATCAAATTCAAATGTATAATGTAAAATTTAAAAAAATATTCTGAAAAAACAAAAAAATTAATTATTATTAAAAAATAATAATAATAATTTGATGAATTTTACCAATTAAGGAAACGCTTTCTAGTCTTATTTGTATTTATAAAGTTATTGTTGTGAAAAACTTTTCCAAATCCTTATTGTTTTGGCCTCAATACTATGCCTTTGTATTGATATATTCAAATTTTACGAACACACAATAGATAAAACATTTCTTCCAAATTATTTATCAACAGAGGTGTGAAGTTGTTATTATTATATATAAAATTTGTGTTTTTTCTAAATCATTCTTTTGTTAACAGTTTTCATTAAAAATTAATCAACTCTCTGTTATTGAATCTAAAGAATTTGTTCAAATTTAATTTAAATTTCCCACAATTCTTTTTGTGAATGTATGAGGAATTAGATCATAATAAAATAAAGCTACAATGAATATTCCAGTATACTGATAACATTATAACTTTATTACATTGCTCTACAACAGATTTTTTTTCTTGTAAATCATCAATGACAATAAACTAATTTGACTTGTCATGAATACAGTCAAATTAAATATAAAAAATAAGAAATATTTGAATTTTTATTTTCATCTTCTTTTCATTGATTATTTGTATTAATAATTCGAAAAGTTATAAGCAATTGAATTAATTTTATCCTTATCCACTAAAAAGATTACATTTTATATACTTAAATTCAATGTAATAAAATAATTTAAATTGCAATAGCATTCAAGACTTTTAAATCATTTTCATCTAAATAATTTAAAGTACTTAACAAAACAGTATGTGGTATGCTTTCATCGTTTAATAAATCTTTCAATGAATTGTAGCTTTCAGTTAACAAAGGTAACAAATTAAATCCTTTTTTAATTCTCCATTGTGAAATTTTTGAATACGTGGAAAACTCTTCATCAAACTTGATTTTATTAATGACTTCTGTTATCTCATCAATACTCAAATAAATTGCTACCCTTCTTAAACTTTTTTCTAATAGATCTGCCAAAGTTACAGTGCGTTCTTAGCAAATGAAAGTGTAACGAAGTATGACAGCTTCTTGTTCGATATTTACAATATTTCCCAAATTATCCAATTGAGGTTTCCACGCTAACAGAATAGATTTATCCAATAAATTGAAAATCTTCAGTTTCATTAAATAAGTCAACAAAATACGCAGTGTCTCGGATACGTTAAGATCATTTTGACTTTTTGCAATCAAATTTTCAATCAATTGGGAGCTGCAGACAAGATCAGAATCTAAAATCTCAATTATTTTAACATAATTTACAAAGTATAAATTATCAATGTTTCTAGTCAAAGATGAACAATTAATCTCATCAACATTTGAACCTTGTTTCCCTCCTATAACTTAATGCTTTCAAGATTATTCTTTTTCATTTGTAAAGCTTCATGAAAAGGGCTTCTACCTGCTTCATCTTTAGCTTCAATATCTGACAACCATGTTCCAGCAACATTTTTAAAACTTAATCCAAAATTTTCACTTTTCATTCAGCGCCATTTTCGATCTGTAAATTTTCAGACTTGTAAAACTACCATTTAAAGAGATGGCAATTATAAAGAACATTGAACATTGACATTAAAGTGACAGACATCGAGCAACAATTTCAGATGCTCCACACTGTCTTGTGCTGCAACAGCCATGTGAAAAGCTGTGAAGGCTGATTCTTCTACTGAATAAATGTCAGCCCCTTGTTTAATTAGAAAGTTGATGGTTTGCAGATTTTACCAAAAGTTTGGCAGTTTCGAGGTTATTTTTTCTGTGTAAACGGTCTTTTTTTTAGCAAAAATTTGATGAATTTTTTGCTGCAGCGATTGTAGACAACCAGGTGAAGGAGGGTTCTGTCGTTTTTTTCCAATATTGTTTATGTCGATGCTTTGTTTCAATAAATACTTCACCACTTCAATATTTTTATCTTCTGCTAATTTTCCACGTGGAACTTGAACTATTTTGAATTTTTTTTTTTTAAGGAAAGTTTTAAAAAAGTATTTTAAGGTTAAGTTGTTTACTTAAAACTGAAATATTGAGCGTTGCGTCAAATTATGTATTTACAATTTTCAATACAACAAAAATTGGATATATTTTGTTAATTTGTTTATAAATATACTTACTTAATTCTTAAAATTTCTCCTAATTTTAATAAAAAACCGTTTCACATACAGTTTTTTAAAAATATAAAATTATTAAATTAATGTAAATGTGACTTAATCTTACATCTATTGTTTTTTGTTAACAGTTTTTAAAAAATAAATGTAATAATATGCAAAAAAAACAATAAATGCAAATTTAAACAATAATTTCCGAAAAGCAAATAAAATAAAATAATATACATTTAAAAAAACACAAATGATTTTCCTTAAGCACCATTTCTATGCAATACAACAAAAAATGATTTTCATAAAAAAAAATTTTTTAAGTAATTATGTAAATTATAAAAAAAATTGAAAGACCAAACAATAATTTTTTACATCAAAAGTTTCGTTAGATTTTAAACAAACATTAATTAATCAGTTTTGTCTCCGCCATATTGGCACTATTGAATTTAAATACAAACAGAGTTAGGTTATCAACTGTCACCAACAGTCAACAACTCCAACTGAATTTCCTGATGCGTGGTGTTAGTGCACAAAAGCATCTCTGGAAATTCATTTTCATTTTATATTTTTGATTTGTTATATTCTTTACTTTTATTTCAATAATAACAATATTTCAATTAAGTTGTAACTTCGGCTAAGTTTTGAATTCATTTGTAAGTATAAACAAACTAAAATAAACAAGATAAACACAAGTTCAGTGTAATTGTTATTATAATATATTAATTAAAAAAAATATTATAAATATTTCAGTTACATTTCTAAAATTTGTGTTTTAAAAATAGTCAAGATTTTTTTAATCCTAATTAAATAACAATAATTTTTGTAAATATTTTAAGAATAAATTTTTCACTTCGTTTATTCATTTTTTTCTCTAAAAAAATATTTATGTTTTTTAGACCAGACAAAATGAAGGAATTCGTAATACCTTTGGATAAAAATGAGCTCACAAGAGATACTCCAGGACAGTACGTAGTGGAAAATGTTGTTTCTGCAAAACATTTGATCGCAGCCCTTGAAAGTAAATATACAAAAAATTATTTTAATGCCATTATAAATAAAAATTAATTTTAATTAAACTTTCTGAAAAAAAAATTTTTTAATTTCTCGTATTTTTTATTTCAGATGTAAAATCAGGGTTTTCTAAGAAAGGACCTGCATTTATTTTGGATCATTTTGATACGTTTTTTTCATTTATTTTGAGTGTAAACAAAGTTGAATTTCCTGTTCTGATGCGGGCTTTTGACAGACTCACGAAAGGTGAACTTTATTTAAATTTGTATTTACGTAAAAATTTAAAATTTGCATATTTTTTTTATTATTGATTTTAATCAAAACAAATATTTTTTAAAATTAACAAATTTGCATTTATTTTTAAAAAAATTGATAATTTTAATAATTTTTTCAGGTTTGGAGTCTATTATTTACAATTTTGAAAACATCAGTGACTTTAACGAACTTGACACAGAGGCAAAAAATGAGAATCGGTGCATCATCAAAATGATGAGCTACTTGATTTCAAATTTCATTTGTATGATCAACAACCAGATTTACAATATAGATGACAATAATATGAACAATATTGGCAAGGTAATTTTCAGTTAAAAAACTATATCGACATAAAACGACCTTTAAAATTAACTGAAAGTAATTATTCTATTAATTTTTTGTTTTCACAAAATTAAATCAAGACACTTTTTTTTAAAGCGATATAAAAATAATTATATTATTTAATTTGTACACATCAATAAATTAAAATAACAAAAAATGTCGATTCTCTTCTCTAAATAGAAGAAAAAAGCAGCAAAAAAGTCTGACAACGAAGAAGAATGGGAAGCTAAAAGGAAGAAAATGTTTCTTCACATATTTCGTTTGATACAGTTTCCTCTGCAACAATTTTGGAACCCGCCCATTATTGAAGATTCATTTATCACGTATGCTCTTAAAAATCAAAATCTTGAATCCTTTTAAGTATTCACATTTTTATTAATATATTTATTTTTAGTACCATCACTCAAGCTTGTTACAAAGTTTTGGAAACTCTTAAAGACAACACACTGAAAGAGTTGTCAGAGACAATATTTGAGGTGAACAACAAGTCTCTCATATATATTTTTTATATTCAACACTTTTATTTAATTTGTTTTACGTATTGTAATTTTTTTTCAGATATTGGGAACTCTGATTAAAAAATACAACTATGGTCTGACTTGTACAATTCAAATTATTCAGGTAACTTATGTTTAAAAAATCAAATAATTATGTCCACTTTTATTTTAATTTTGATTAATTTTATTTTTAATTACATTTAATTTTTTCAATTTAGTTAATGAAAACTTATGAGAACCTTGCTGCTCCAATGGGTCATGGCATTGTGTACATGACAACAAAATGCAAATGTAAAGGGTTAATGGAAAAAGTTATCAAAGAACTGGACAGCACAGAAATTGGAGAATCAGATGCCAAAAATATTTCATTATTTTTGGAAACTTTTGGTAGCAACCCCGATCTTGTGTTGTCAGTACTGGAGGATATAGCTGACTATCTGTCAAACGAAGTATATCAAATTTTGAATTTATATATTCCTTGATATAATATGTAAATACTTTATATATTTTATATTCTTTCATACAGAATTACACAATCAGAAACAGTATACTGGAAATCATTGCAAATGTTGTATTGAAGTGTCTGACTGGAGAACACTTGGACGACGAGCAAAAAGAGCAGCGAGACTTTTGCTTAAACCTTTTCTTCGATCACATTTTAGATACCAATGCTTATGTCAGATCAAAAACAATGCAAATATGGCAGCGACTGTGCTGCGAAAGTGCAGTTCCTCTGAAGAGACAGGGAAAACTTTTGAAATGTGCTGCTTTACGTCTCGAAGACAAAAGTGCAATTGTTCGAAAGCAAGGTTTACAACTGCTTCGTGCTTTATTGCAGGGAAATCCATTTGCTGCTAAGGTGAAAATTAAAAAAATTAAAAACAATATTAATTTTGAATAAAATTCAATAAATTTGAATTTAATTTTTTGTTTAGATGGATAAAGAAGTTATTGAAACCCAACTTAAAGAAGCCCAAGAAAAGTTAGCTCAAATTCAAGCAGACGTCGTAGCTAAAAGTGGTCCAGGAGCTGACGTGAGATACGAATTGTGGGAAACAAATGCTCCTCTTATTCACAGCACAATCAAACACATTTTGGCAGACAAAGGTTTAGATTTGCTTTGAAAAAATCATTATTCTAAGTAAAATAGTTTTTGTTAATATTAAGCAAATAATTTTTAGAAAACGAAGCAGAAAACTACGAGGACATGGAATTGAACGATGAACTGCTGGAAAAGGTTCGAACTCTGATGCTGAAAGGAAAAATTAAAAAAGCTGTGATTCTGATCAACAACATCAGCAAACGAGTGTACAATTTACAAGAATGGGGCGAGGTTGATTCAGAGAGTCAGGAAAAGGCTTTGCTGGCTCTGCTTTATAAAATTTTTATTGATTCAGAAAATGTGAAAGAAGGGGACATGCAGAAAAATATTAACGATACCGAGAAGTTGGTGAACGATCGACACACTCAAGTGCAGCGTGAAAAAATAAAGTCTGCCAAGTTGCTGGTCACATATCTACAGGTACTATTATATTTTATTACAAAAATATTAAAAATGTGTATTCTGATTTTAATTTTTTTTTTTTTTTCAAGGATTGTTACATATTTGCCGAGGAACTGGAAAACGCTTTACCTCTGGCTGAAAACTTGCTTTTTTCACAAACAGTAGGCGATGCTGTGGAAGCTTGCACATTTTTAGGCAAAGCTTACCAGTTCCAAGTAAAAGGAGCAGAAAAAGGATTCAGCAAAGCTCTCTTTCAGGTATTTTATAGAGACCAAAATGTTTGCAAGAATGTAGCTGACAATTACAAAGACGTTTACCTGGCAAGTGAGCCCAATCAAACTGAACGACAAAAAGCTTTGAGTAATGTGAGCAAGCTTCTGGATCTGTTGGAAAATCTTGATGGAGGACAGGTCAAAGCTTTGGCCCATTTGATGGGCTTGTGGAAGAAAAATGGTGACCTCGATAATGAATTTCTCAAAGTAAGTTGTAAAATTAAAATTGTCTTTATACAAATAAAAATTACTAATTATTTTGTAATAGGTTTTATGGGAAACTTATTCATTGAAAATAACAAATTCCACGCCCATACAAAGTAGAGGAGCTATATTGCTGTTGACTTTGATTGCTCAAACGGACCCTGCTCTTATAATTGAAAATTTGGAGGTCCTAATTAAAATAGGATTTGGCCCAAGGTCGAAAGAAGATTTACTGATATCACGTGACACGTGCAGAGCTCTGCTCAAAATTCGACAAGTAAACAACCAAGTGAATGCTGCACCAATAAGGTAAATACTTAAAAAACAAAAAGTATTAATTATTTATTTATAATGTATAATTTCTGTTTTATTTTTAGATATTCAAACGACCATGTCATTTTTCAAGAACTGACAACCCTTATGATAGACAATTATGCTGTTTTTGAAGAAAATGGATTCGTTACTTTTGCTATTGAAGCAATAAATGTGATTTATCATGTAAGAATAAATTTATTTTGGAACAAAATTAGTTGACAAAAATGTTAATACAAAATTGAACTTTTCATTTCAGCTGGCTGATCAACCAGAAATCATTATCCAAAAGATTTTACTTGAACTATCCAAGCTGAGCTTCAAGGGTGCTGATTTAACAATAAGTGGGATGACCCTTAGAAATTATTTGTCAATTATTGGTCACGTTGCTATAAGACAGATGGTTCATTTAGATACTTCTGTGTACAAAGAAATGAAACGCAGAAATGCATTGCGAGATTCCAAAAAAGCTGCATCTGCAATTGAAAATTTAAATCAAACCAAAAATAAAAGCAGAAGAACATCGAATATATCTATGGTTTCAAACAGAAGTGCTTCACATTGCATACGTCACAAGGAGGTAATTAATTAATTTTAAGTACGACTTAATTTTTTTATTTATGTTTTTTATGTGGGTTGGAGCAAAAGTGGATCAAATCAAATCAGATTTGAGTACTATTATATAGTAAAAATGTGTACTTTCATCATCTATAAAAACAAAAATGATTTTTGATTACTTACACTGAAAACTAACAAAAGTTAACTCTTGCTCTGAAAAAAATTCGTTATTGTTAATGAAATATCTTACATTTCAAGTCAAATTTATTTAATTCAGTATTTTACATTACTTAATCAAACATAACTAACAAAAATTTAAAATACATTACAAAAGTTGTAAAGTGCTAGTTTTACCGTTAAGAAAATGAATTTTCGTTAGGGTTTCTCAATCAGAAAATATTGATGCTTTAAAAATGTCTAACTGTATAAATACAAACATTGCATAAAAAATTAATGAAATTCACAAAACAAATCAGGACAAACACATTCAAATAGTTAAACAAATCAGGAAAACACTAGAATGATCATAGAATTAATATTAACGTCAAAAATTTAAATTTTATCTCGACATTAACTGAAATGGAGTTGATCCATTCTTGCTTTGATCAACCCGTTTATTGATGTATTATTTTTTACAGCATCAAAATGTCAGTGTCGCAGAAGATAATGGTGAAGAAGCTTTAGAAGGTGCCTCAGCTGACGACGCCGACGCAGAATTTATTCACAATTATTTGGAAAATGATTTGTTGAATAACAAACATCTGCTCCACAATTTCATGTTAGTTAAATTTATTCAAAACTATAAAATATTAATTTTAAAAATTAATGCAAATTTATTTTTTGTAGACCTGTTGTCTTAGAAATTTGCCAAAATCCTGATGTATTCAACGACGAAGAAGTGCAAGCAGCAGTAGTTCTTGCTCTGAGTAAATTTATGACCATAAGTTCGATTTTTTGCAAACAACAGTTAAGATTATTGGTAACAATTTTGGAAAAATCACCGTACCCTGGGATCAGAAGTAACATTATTATAGGATTGACAGATTTGATGTCTAGATTTCCTAATCAAGTAGAACCATGGACATCACATATTTATGGAAGGTAATGTTCAATGAATTTTAAATATTAAATTTCTTGAAATTAGTTAGTTAACTAAATTTAGAAAATCATTTTTAGACTTCAAGACCAAGATGTTAGTGTACGAACAACGTGTGTCAAAATGTTGTCTAATCTGATTATGAGAGAAATGATTCGGGTAAAAGGACAAGTTGCAGAGTTGGCTCTTTGTATCATGGACAAGAATGAAAATATTCGACAGCATACGAAACAATTTTTCAAAGATTTAGCTGCAAAAGGGAATTCTCTGTACAACATCATGCCTGACATTATATCTTGTCTAACCAACCCAGAAAAAAATGTCGATGTGGAAAAATTCGAAGAAGTTATTAAGTATGTATTAAAAAATAAAAGTTAAAAAGCAAAAGTAATGTTTTACACATATTTTTAAAACAATTTTATTTCAGATTCATATTTTCTCTGCTACAAAAAGAAAAACACGTCGATTCCATAATTGAGAAAATCTGTGCAAGATTTAAGCTGGCTACAATTGACAGTCAGCTTCAAAATTTGTCTTTCTGTATGTCCCAGTTACAATTTAATACGAAGAGTAAGTTTTTATTTAAAACTAAAGTCAATTTATAAATTACTTTTACAATGTAAAAAAATAACCATTTCTGAATATTTTTTATTCATTTTTTGAAATTCATGATCAAAATTTAACGTGAACTTTATTTTAGAAAACAATTTAATAACAAAGCACTTAATTTTTTAAAACACTTAAGAGTTTTATAATTTCTTCTATTTTATGACAAATTAATGATACTTTGAGAAAATGTTTTTTAAACTCGTAGAATTTCATAAATAACTCGGATGGAAAAACATGTTAAGTCGAATTTTTTGTTGTTTCAATAGGTATTAAATACATAATTGAATTCCTGCCACAAATGAAAGATATTATTCACAATAAAGACGTGGCCCGTGCGATGAATAATATTGTAGATCAAGGATTGAAAAAAGCTGAGACAAAGGATATCGCGACAGAGCTGGAGGAAAAAATTAACGAGCTGTTCGACTCGCCTGAAAACGCCGAAACTGACCCGGACAAAAAGGCGATGCCTCCACCACGAGTCCCGCTCAAACGTGTCCGAAACCAAAAGAAAAACACGAGAAAACGCAATGACTCAGATAGCGAGGACAGTGATGATGAAAAAAACAGCAGTATGTCATGCTTTTTTATTTTAAGTTTACAAAAAATATATATATATATATTAATTTTTTGTATTACATTTTATATTCAATACTTTTGAATATTAATTTTGTTGATGTACAATTTTAGGAAGAAAAAGTCAACGAAACCAGAAAAATAAGAAAAAAAATTTGTCCAGTTCTGATTCAGATTCCGAAGAAGAACATCGTAAGTATTTTTTTTATTATATTTGTAAATTTAAATGGTATGTTAAAATAATTTTAATCAACTAAAATGTTGTTATTTTTTTTTTACAGAGAAAACTAAAAAACCGATTGGATCAAAAGGAAGAAGCGCAAAAATTGATTCAGATTCCAGTGGTTCAGATGATGAAAAAGGTCATTTTGATCATAAAATAATAATTTTCAGTTTTAAAAAAAACAACAACAGTTTTAAATAATTATTTATATGTTACAGATAAAAGAGCTGCTAAATCACGGAAAAATCTAAAAAAAGAAAGATCGGATTCTGATGATGAAAGAGATGTCCCAATATGTAAATAAAGTTTTTTTATTATCTTTACAAAAATAATGTTTTATATTTTTGTTCTAATCATTTTTCATAATTTTTAGCGGCAACTAAGACAAATCGAAAACAAAAACTGAGCGCTGCAGAAAAAAAGACAGGGGTTTCACCATTGCCAAAACGTGGAAAAAATTTGGACGAGACACCTTCCTCAAGTCGACCGAGAAGAAACAGAAAATAATCATCGTATTAATGATACTATTTTCTAATTGTAAATTAATTAAAACTTATTTTTTGTACTTGCTCCAAAATAGTACATTCAAAATATTAAAAAAAATTCTAATATCGTCTTTTGTCTGCAGTTATGTGAAATCAAATTATAATTATTACTGATTAGTATATTTATCAAATAAACATAATGTTACAAATTCAAAATGTATTTTTAATGAAATCCTAACTTACTCCAATAACTATCCTACTTTATCTTAATTTTTTAAGAATAATTGTTTTAGAAAATGATTGAATAGAAATTTAAGTAGTAAATGGTGTAATTAAATATTAATTTGTTTTAAATATGTTTTTAATATTGATTGTGAATTCTTTTTGAATTTTCAAATACATTTTATTAATATTTTTCTCTAAATTTTGATAATTTTGTTTTCTTTTGTTTTACAGATTCAGCAATGTGATATAGTGGATTGGCATTTTATATTTTTAGGTTATATTTACATTTGCTAATCTGTTAATTTTCGCAGAGGCTAATTTTTAAATAAGCACATTTTTCTAATTTAAATAAAACGTCAGAAGAAGTAATGATAGAAATAGAAACATGGTCTGTTTTTGCTATCTGCACCAGTATAATGGTTTTACACTTGCAACTTTTTACTTGGTTTACTGGACAACGAAGAGTTTATTATAAAGTAAGTACAAACAAAAATATTTTTTCTTCATGTATACAAAATAATCTAAATACAAGAAAAAATTATTTTAATACATTTTTCGTCTCATAGGTATTTCACAGTGAAGAAGATAAAATGTGGATAGATGATAAAACTGATATCATATTATGTTCGAATGGAGGTGGACACCCCGAAATAGATCTCATTCGAAAAGTGCATCTGAATAATCTCAAAACTTTCTTTTTATTTATAACAATTGTGCCTCTATGGATCAGCACAAATGCATCGACTTTATTTATCAAAATTTTTATTTTAATAATTCTTGTTTCAACACTGTTGTATTCAATTTTCCACATGAATTTTGTAAAAATTTCCCCAATTTTTCACCGTTTTTGCACAATTGTTAATTATTTTATTTTAAGTATTATAACTTTTATGACTTTATACCATTACTCTCATTATACTTAAACTAATGAATTTTTAACATAAATCACCAACTTTTTAATTGAAGTATTTTAATCTTTGTAAAAATAATATCAACATACAATGAACTAAAATATAGATAATTTAAAAAGTTTTAATCTTTTTTCCTTAAAATAAAATATAAATGTACTTTTTGTACAAATAACAAATAAAGATACTTTTTTAAAAAAAAAAACATCAAGTTGGATGGGTGCAATACAGAAAAAGACTGTAGATAAATTTTTAATCATAATTATTATTATCATTAATGTCCCTATAATTATCAATAGCTACGATAAAACACAAAACAAAAGATGATATCTGTACATTTTTCTTAATACGAATAACGTAAATTTGTATATTCCAATAGCCTAAGATAGGAAGAAACTAAATCAAATATTCACAGATATTTTACAAGACACAGGGGAGATACGGTTGACGCATGCATTGTGCTTGTCTGCATGTGCACATACATATATACACGTCAATATATATGTATAAGCCCACAGTTTTGACAGTTATGTGCAACAGACAGTATACAACATACATACTTTTTTTGTCATTGTTTTTTTTTCTTTTTTTATCCAAAAACATATGCAATTATTTTTCTGCACAGTACATGCGCCACGGTTCTCGATATTCTCAACTCAAATATGCTTTATTTGTTTTTTCTCATTATTATTACGAATCGTTCATTTTTAAATTCTATATTCTGTACATATGCACAACGCATCTTTTACACTGTACACGCACACGCTTCAAGAGTACCTGCGCGCTGCCTTAAATTATTATATAATTTTTTTTTCGCTTATTTCCATTTCGTTTTTTATTTGTTGTTTGCTCTCACACTCTCTCGCACACATGCTCCTTGTATTTTGTTATTTATTTTTTACTTTTTTATTTTATTTCAAGGATGGACACAACGTATTCTCACAGTCTCCTGTAACTTATCATAAACATTGAGAAGCCAATCGCAAAAAAAAGTTTGTTTAAACCTACGTAACTTTGGAGGACTGTTAAATATTAACAGACCCCGAAGTGAAATCACAGTAAATGAAAAAAGAAAAAGAAAATGCCTGATGCCTTTTTTTACAAGCGCATGTAAAATTTTTTCAAATGTAAATGTGAAACAGACACTCACATGTGTAGTTTACTACAAAAATCATCCAGCAATTTTTTTGTTATGAATGAAAAACGGTAATATCAAAATTCTGATCGTGCAGATCTTTAAAGAAATGGCATTTTCGCAAAACTAATTATATTTTGTATATATATATACATATACAGGTCTGTTGCGTGTGTATGTATATACATATAGCTATGTATTTATATACATATGGATTCTATAGTTTAAACATCTGTACAAAAGAATGATGAATGATGTAGCGTACAAAAAATCAACATATCCGTCACCGTTCTGTCCATCCTTTTGATTATTTATATTTATATATATATAAAATGTATTTTTCATTTACAATAAATTTACTCCCTAATTATGCGCGGTCTATGCGCAGCTGCAGTAGTACTGTAAATTAATAATCACTTATTTCAAACGTGTATATCCTCGGGTTTTTTCTGATATAATGTACTTTTTTTAATCATTATTATTATTTTTTTTCTGTTTTTCTTTTTCGTTTATCTATACATGTAAGCGCATTATTATCTCGGACACGATTTCTAAAGAATCTCGGTTCCATGTTAGGGATGAGATGGAATTTATAAAACGCTGGCGTCGCGGCGTATTTTTGTCAGAAACATTTTGAAATTGATAAAACAAAAGAAAATTAATTATGTATATTTATAAAATTATCATTATTTAAGATGTGTCGCACTTCTTCAAATTCTTGTCTTCCATCCGCGTCAATTATAATAATAATAATAATGTTACTTCAAGTCTACAAGTTTTTTTTCTTAATTACAAAATCTATGCGTTTAATTCTAATAGTGTTTTTTTTAGATTATTTGTTACCTACGTTCGCTAATATTAAAATTAACGTACATTAAAAATATACAACTAGTTTGTTTTGCGTTTAATTAAAGAAAGAAAAGAAATAGAAGAAGGAGAGGAGGAAATGAAAGAAATATATATATACAGATATATTAAAAAAAGTAAAAAAAAAATGCTAATTAATATTAAACGAACGTCGCAACGCCATTTTCGTTCGTGGAACCGTCTAATAGGGCGGCGTCAATGGTCAATGAGATCGATCATACTTGTCGTACGATTTTCTTACAGCCCTTCCCCCTTAATTAATTTATAAATTGCGCGACAAACGCGGTTTCTATCTTCAATGCTCGTTTTTTTATATTTAATTAAAAATCGGTAACATAACAATAGCAACGGCGGTTTAAGTTATAGCAGTAGGTAGTAGTGATAATAGATGTAAGTTTTAGTAGATAGAGTAGTAGTTGATAGTAGTGTGATAGGCGTTGTGATAGTATTAGTAATAGAGGATTAGTAGGAAGTGATGATAGCAACGATGATGCCAAAAAAAGGTATCGAAAATGGTATCTTTTTTCTGTAACAATAGTTTTCTGTAATAATAATAATAATGAATTGATGATTTCAAGAAAATGAGCGTATTGTTACAAATATTCATCATGTACATAGCACTAGAGCTATTATGTTGCATCTCGATACAAGGGTACTTTATCTTAGGGGCAATGCTAAATATCAATTTTAATAACTTTGTCTTTCATTCATTTTTGTTGAATAATTTACGTGTCGTTCATTTTTTACTGTTATCTTTGTTTTCAGTCTACTCAAAAAGTCTGTCTGTCCAATTTTTCTTTGTTTCATTCTACAAGATTTGATAACGTTTACGATCAATCACTTTCTACTTTCGTCGACGACGATAGCGGCAGCGGTTTCTATTGTTACAGATATATAGTACATAGATATTTATAATAGAGCAATATCATACAAAAAAACACATCACATTTCACGTGGATTATTTCATCAACCTGCCACATGGAGTCCTCTTTTTTTTCTTGTACATTCTTAACTATCATAATCTTAATTCTTCTTTTTTTTTTTCTTCAATGCCTGCATATATATATATACACATATATCTATATATGCATATCTATATACATATTTTTCGTAAAGCCTATATGTATATCTATATGTGTATATATTTAATTATTTTATCATTAATTTTTTGCCTTTTTATTTTGATGTATAATTATGTATGTATATATACGTGTGTGTGTGTGTGTTTATATTTATATTTGTATTTATATTGTTAAATAATTAAAATCACAGTAGTTATGCCTTCGCCGGCTCGCTTATTAAATATACAGAATATTGAACACTAGATTTGAATAGCTCATATTACAGAGAGGAAAGGTATTGATAACCTTTGAGACGAGTATTGAAATTGAATGTAGTCAGTTTCAATGTTTTTTTTAAGATTATTAAAAGGGGTAGGTTATAAACACGGCAAGCGAGGCAGCAGTGCGTCTGTCGAGCTGCTTGTTGGAGAGACCAAGTGTTTAAGTCGGTCGCTCCTACAAACGTCGATCCTATTGGCGAACCGAAACCGCAATTTTGGCCTGGAAAATTCATATTAACCAGAGGGATAAGCGAAATAAACAAGTCTCGTTGATCCCTCCGCTGTTCGCACTGCCGCGTAGGCCTTCGGTTTCCGTGTGAGTTTCAAGCAGCAGTAGTCACTTTTTCTTTTTCGTCTTAATTAGTCAACAGCGCGATAAAAATTTACATGATCGTCATTTTTTTTTGTTTTTTGAAGTTTATGCACAGAAATTGCAAAGGACGATTCGCGGGCTTCATACCCTGTCTAGTCAGAGAAGGTTTTGCTTAATTAATTGGACGTC
>JABFPM010001576.1:0-19672 GCA_022817325.1 Idris sp. 1 HC-2018
CGGCGCGACAATCAAGCGCGTATCCTTCCACGACCCGAACGCCAACACGGAGCCTGCGCGCGGCGTCCCGGCCGCTCTCAACACGTCCGCGTCCGTCACCATGGACACCATCAGAGAAGATCCCAACGTAAGTATTTTTCGCCGGCAAATCAATCAAAATACATTTTCAAATCCTAAACATAACTCTGCCTCGTCTAAAGATTCATCCTTTTATAAACCTTGTACGATACACTTTTCTCTATATTCCTTGACTTGTGCATTATCCGGCACAAATACTCACACACACACACACACACACACACACATATATATATATATATATATATATATCTAATATATATTCGAGATATAAGTTTTTTTTCGGATAAAAAAAGTGATAAAATAAACAAATGTTTCTGGAAAATTGAAATTACTTTTTTTTAATATGTGTTAATAATGTGTGATAAAGTTATATTTGATCAATTTTTTAAACAAATGGTTTTGTCGAAACGCTTTCCATCCTCAGGTGTATAAATAAGGTATTAATAGGCGTTTTTTGGTCGTGTTTTTGTCTCATCAACATACTCGCACACCATCGCATGCACTCTCTCTCTCTCTATTTCGCTCCATCTTGTCTCAGAGTGCAACAACCCCAGAGTGTTTATATTTTTTTTTTTGTATTTTTTTTGCAAATCAGCGCCCTCTTCATATTTTTATTCATGTATTCGTGCTCATTGTGAAGTCAGGGTTATTGTGATCACTGTTCTTGTTTGACTTTTTGATGTTTTTACTTGTAGATTCTCGAGAGTGGTGTACTCTCAATTTAGTGTGGCTTGCGATCAATAACGTTTTCGGAATTTTTTGGCATTAAGCTTCGAGTGGAAAAACAATTAATTGCTTAATTTGATAAAGTGGGAAAAACGTTATTGATTGATTTTGGTGATGAAATTTGTTGTTATTCAACAGTTACTAGAAATTTTTATTGCAGAAATAGAATAAACTTTTGTGACTTTTGAATGATGTTAATAATCATATTTGATGATTTTAATTATTAGATTCATTTCTTTTTTTAATTTATTTTTTGAGCATGATTATAATGAGATTTCTTATTTAAAAATCAACTTTAAATAAACAAAAAATGTTAATTAAAATTCATGATTGTATTTAAAGTTGTGCTATAATGTTTTCAATACATTGATTCACAGAATTTCATAAATGATGCGGAAAATTTGCTTGCTTCTCCGAAAACGCCAGAAGGTCCTGGAGGCTTCGCAACTGCAACACCTGGTGTTATCGGAGCACAAGAGGTTTACAAGTTCGTATAATCTTCAGCCTCTTTTTTATTTCATTTATAAAATTAATAAGTAAATTTATAAAAAACTTTACATTTAACCTTTTTTTATTATACAATTAATCTAGTAGTAGTTTTTCATTAAAAAAGTATTGCATTAAACTAAATTGTTTCTAAAATATAATTGACAAAACTTGTTAAGAAAAATGTAAAAGAAAGTTTATTTTCAACGCAATATTACTTTTTTAAATTAATTTTATGATAAAGAAAGTTCAGTTTAAGTTTTTTTATCATAAAATTAATTTAAAAAAGTAACATTGCATTGAAAATAAACTTTTTCTCACATAAAATTGAAGTTAATAAAAAATAAGTGTAATATTAAAAGTAATATTATATTATGATTTTTTGTATTAATAGGGATCCACGACAGAAACGACTTGCTGAGAAACAAAAGCAACAAAACTCGCAGATTGGTGCAGTGCCGGAGAAGCTTAGTTTCAAAGAAAAGATGAAAATGTTCGCAATGGAAACCGGCGAGGACGGCACTCCTCGTGACAAGGTCAAGATTTCCCGGGCTCAACGTGAGATCGATAATATTGCGAGTCCACTGAGTCCAACAAACAATAACAACATCAATCGAAATTAAAGACCCTCTTACAATAAACAAAAAGCAAACCCAATTAATAACGCAAAAACAATAACTTCGACGTGATTCCAACTTTTTGAATCAAAAAGCAAACCCCTATTTATAACTTATGCAAGCCCGGAGGAGACATGACGTTTTTATTATAGTAATAATTAATCTATTAAAAAGAAGAAAACAAACACAAAATAACTCAAAAGAAACGAATTTTCGATGCTTTCTTGTTGCTTTTGACAAGAAAACAACGAAGCCAAATGGATTTTAATGTTGAATCCTCGTTTGTAACATTTCTCCAGCGAAATGTCGATGACAAACGCTTTTCTGTCTTAGTAGCGTGCGTATTAAAACAAACAAAAATTGCATAATCTAATCGTGTTTTAGATATTGATTATTCTAAACAAATATGGTATTACAAAATACATCAATAAAGAATGTATTTCGCATTGATTGAACTTGAATTATTTTGAAACAAAAGAAACAAAAATATGAGAAGTTAGAGTTGAGAAAGCGCGAAAAACTCGCTTTTCGAAATTTGGTTCGCCATAATAAGGGTCGATACCTTGGAGCGAAATTAAAAAAATACCACGTTACACTGTAATGATATATTTTTGTATGTAACAAAAGAAAAAAAAGTCGATATTATTGTTATTATTAATTAGCAGGCGTGTGCGTATATTCACCACACCGCATGTTATACATAAAAATGACTTGTACCTTTTCATCGAATGTATATAGAGTTTTTTGCGGTAATTAAGTGCGAGGAACGTCGTGATACATTCCATTTTTTGCCGTACGGAAAAAAAATTTTTCGTCTGAATATACGCACACGCGTGTGCGACGCGAACTATGGTTTTGGTAATATTGTGGCACGTCGTTATTATAAATATATATATATTTCTCTTCTTTTTTTATATAATATAAATATAAATATATATATATATAAATAAAGTATATAGATAAAGTATACATATAAATATATATATATATTAATTGTTATTTTATTATTCTTTTTTTTCGCTTTGATTTTACAGTTATTATTATTATTACTATGTTAAGGGAATTGTTTCAATATTTTCAAAACTGTACTTCGTCTATACATATGTATGTAGTTTTTGGTGTAAATATCGTCGCGGCGTTGGGTGCAAAAGAATCAGTCGTTTAAAGATTTTTGAAAACTGTTAAGAGAAACACTGACTGGTTATGTTTGATGATTGAAAATAATTTGATGTTTAACAGAGTGAACTTGTTGTTGGTCCGCCTTTTTTTGTGCGCGACGCCGTTTCAACGAGCGAGAAACTCAAATTCGCTCGTTGAAAAATCCTAATCTGCTCGTTCGTAAGGCTTGTTTCGAACAATTTCCAAACACACTTTATATTCTTTCGGCGTTTGTCTTGTTCGGTAAAATCGACGTTAACTTTAAAAACAAACAAAAAATCATGTTCAAAGTTTAGTTCGAGGCTGCTCCGGGCAGGGACTCGTGCAAAAAAATGAACTCTGAAATTTTTCGGCTGTCAATTATATATAAATAAATGTTTGTTAAAAATAAAAATTATAAGTCGACGTACTTCATTGAATTCGTAAAAAATAAAGGAATTCCTTGTTCCGTCGTGCGAAGCCTTAAAATTTCAGAAACTGAAATTTTCCAAGCTACCTTTTTCGTATTAACCGACGTTCATAAAAATACAGCTGTATTACCTTTTTATATAATCGTACAATAAATAATTCCAAAAAAAGGATTCCGAGTGGCTTTTTATTATTCGATAAACTTTCTGCAAGGAGAGCATATTCCCTTTTGGTTTTTTCAAGAATGTTAAATATTAATTGAATTTTTTTTTCGCACGAAACTGGTTCTGAATATACTTTACGAATCGAAGATTGATTATAATCAAACAAGATGTTTAGTGATCATAAGAATTCAATATTTAAGGATAACATTTAAAAAACAAGAACAAGAATAAAAAATTATTGATAAATTAGTAAATGAAAAAAATCACACACATCGAGCAGTGCTCCAAAGAGCTTAGCGCAAAGAGCAGCAATACTAGAGATTAATTAAATTAAAATTCTTAATTATAATAATTATTACGAATTCTAATCGTAATTGTAATACGGACTGTAAAAACAAAAAGTTGATGAGAGTGAGAAAAAAAATTCGTCATCGCCAACGAAAAAGAAGATAATTAAATATAAAATCAAGTTTTAAAACAACCAGCTTAATCGAATTTTCAAACATGACGTCGGACTGTATAGATCGAGTATTCTTAATCTTGTATGTGATATAAAGTAGGCCTTTTTTTGAAGAAAGAAGTGGAAACAGACTCTGTATACATATTAGCGACTTTGTAGTTTTTACGTGACAAATTCTGTGCTCTCACGTTTGTTCAGTTTTTACCCTTTTTTTCATTTGTAAAAAATTAAAAATTGTGACTCGTTATCATGTTGCATTCTTGCAACATGAAAAAAGAAAAGCTGCTCTTCATTGTTTGTTTGTTTTTCTTTCCAAATCTTCATCCACGTCTTACTTTTGAAATCGACGAGTGAAATGCAGTTTGAAACTTTGACATTGATTTTTAACGTTCGGACGGAATTAATGATGACTTAGTCAGATTTCCTCCGCCATTGTGAATAGCGTAAAATATTTGCACTATATTTTGTAACACCGCTTTAATTGTCTTATAGCAGTGAAAAGTGATGGGAGATCACGACGATCATGCGAGCGTCGATAACATTACGATACTATCGCATTTTATCGATAATTATTAATTATATTTTTAAGACATTTTTTTTAATTACTGTATTGTGTAATTATCGAGGTATAATATAAACGATAAATAAATATTACGAATCAATTTAATTGAGTTTTGTTCAATTTGCCTGATAGTTCATTTAAATAAGACTTTTTTTATTTAACTAAAAACAAAAGTTTAAAAAGCAAGGATAAGCTTTGTAAAAATTGCTTCTCAACTTGTTTTTATTACACGCTTTTTATTACAAAATCATAAACGTATATATAAAATTTAACGTCTAACTACAATATATTTCCTTACACGTGCGGTAAAAGTAATTACTTTTCCCACTTTCGTAAGGAAAATACCATTGTTTTAGTATTTACGAAAAATTGATTACACTTACTAAACTACTCCATTCATGAGTATAGAAATTAGTATAAATTAGTTTCAGTTCTACGAGGTCAAATTGTAAATAATTTTCTTTTGTTTTTCTATTGAAAGTATAAAAATTAAAAAGAAAAGTCTATGTGAAAATTAAAAAAATATATTATTCTATTCCAAAGTACAAATGAACTGAAAATTATGATGTTTTTTGTTTATAAAGTTTTCATCAGGTTTTCCGAAGAAATAGGTCGGGCCACTGTGAGGTCCAAACGAGTTCCGGCTGCAGCTATAAGTGGAACAGTCAGACAGCAATCGCAATCTTCAGTGCTGGTGTCGTTTACTCGGACAATTCTGTCGTATGGTCGGAGAATACCGTCGCAAGGACCAGCAGGTCTGAGACGATTTATATAAACGCCACGTTCGTAAAGACCGTCTGACACAGAAAATCCAAAATCTTCGTAAATTGGATCCTTGTGCAGGACGACATGTACGAGCTGTTGATTTCGGTTGTCTGTTGGACCATAATCTTGAGGACTAGAACTAAAATTTATCAATTAATCAAACATTATTATAAATTAATTAATAATAATCAAAGTAAAAATTCATGTATATTTAGCGAAATACTTTTAATTTATTTGTGTAATTTTATTTAAGATCTTAGCAAGACTGTATATTAAATAATCTTAATCCAGAGTATTAAGTAGATGAATTATGATATAACAGCTGGATCAAGTTATTAATAGTCTTTCATTCTTGAGCGCGACACTTACTGATGATTATAAATAATTCTCAACATTTAATCTTTTTTTTGTAATTAAATTAAAATTTTCTTTTCAATAAACTTACCTAGGATAGGGAGGCATTGGCAAATCCAGCTGACCACTGTCAACCGACGTGGTTTCCCAGAGTCTCATTATTTCTGGAGCAGCTCCATTAACTTCGCCGATCTCGCCCCAAGAATCCACCGCGCTGTCCACACTTGGCAAACTTTCACGAGCTGATCTTAATACACCCGAAGGGTATTGAGGTTGCACCGAGTCACCTGCTACACTAGAATCCCTAAAAAAGGAATTCATTATTACAAATTTAAACTATTTAAAAGAAAATTTAAAAATAAAATTATATGATTATTTAATATTTTCTTTGAATACATTTTTTTTCTTCTTTTACCTAGCTTCACCAATGAGGTCTAGCTTTCGTACAGTCAAAGACACGACAGAACTGCCAGGTCTATGCAGCAGCTGAGCCGCCTGTCTCAGGTCACCAGGATCCAGCTTCTGACCATCGATAGCCAGCAGTCTGTCCCCAGCAGTTAGACTTCCAGTTCTGTACGCCAGTGAGCCCCGACGAACTTCTGTTATAATCAGCTCCTCGTTCACAGTGAGACCCAAATCTGGTTGACCTCCGAGGGGTCTCGCTACTCTTACTGTGAAAACTCCTGAACTGGGCACCACTGAGCCTCCAACTTTGTATTCTGTTACCAATTCAACCTGAAAACAGCAAAATAATGTAAAAAGTATATAATACTATTAATTCATCATACTAATAAAATTAAATTTCAAATTTATAAAAGATACCTGAGGGGATTCCAGTAAAATAGCTACTTCAGTTGGAGGCAAGTCTCTTATGATCCGGTGGTTGATGAACAGCACTTTGTCATCCGGAAGAAGTACTCCACTTCTCTCAGCCGGTCCCCCAGGTTCCAGCAGATCCACCACATAATTCTGTCTGTCTTCGGAGGGTCTCAGAGCCAGGCCCAGACTGCGATGGTCCGGTCTCAAAACGATGGTCAAACTTTCTTTCGTGTAGAGGGTTTGCTGGCTGCTCTGCTGCGCCTGAGGCTGGGCTCTTCTTTTGATGGTTCTGCTGGCAGCACTGGGGGGTCTGGGCAGAATCTGTAGACGAGCGATTCGACAGTTTTCCGAAGAATTGCGCAAAAGTTTTGCCGCAGTTGTCGCGTCCTGGACAGGGATGTCGTCGACCGCCAGCAGGGTGTCTCCGGGTTGGAGGGCGCCACATCTGTCGGCGGTGCTGGCAGGTCGCAAACTTTCGATATAAACACTGTTCTGAATTTCGCGGACTGTCAAACCGAGTTCGCCTAAAATTAAAAAAAGTGTATTTATTTAACTCATTGATCTATAAAGCGACACTATATTTTGGAAAAAATTATCATAGGTGGCCTTCAATCAAACGGTTCTTTCTCATAAAGATACAGTTTGAATGCTCGAAGCATAAATAGACAAAGTACACCAACAACTTCGAGGTGTCTAAGGCAGCGATTACCATAGCCTTACTGATGAGTTTAAAGGGTAATCACGAAACGAAACGCCTTAAAAATCTATTTTGCTAATTTTTCTAAAATAAATCTCTGGCTTAGAAAATGAATTTTTCTCAATTAACATTAACATGGATTTTCACAGATTGTAGTGAAACATGTGTTTACATAAAATGATAAATGAAAAATGAGAACAATAATGAAAAGACCATTATAAAGATCATAAAATCAAAAGAAAACTTTGGTTTTAATTAACACTTCTGGTACATCGAAAAATGTAACATAAAATTTGTTAATTCTATTTTTGCGACTGTCTTTCTTGTTTTTAAATGTCGCGTCTCCAGAGCATGTTAATTCCTTTGCATTTGTTTGAAATTCAATTAGGCGAAAAAATAAACGCGACGTTCCAAATGTGTATTTTAAGATCTCGTTCTCTTCTGCTTGTGTGCAAAAGAAAGCAAATTTCGTAGAAACTTTTTTATGCCAAAAAAGAAAATGAAAATGTATTCAAGTTTGCGTTCAAGATATTTGACAGAAAGGAGTGACACGTTTTACGTAAATGACATCGTTAACTGCTATTGTGTATTGCAGTTAAACTTAAAACACACAACTGCCGCGTAAATTATAACTCACAATGGGCCAATAAATAAGTTCAAATTGTTAGGCTAATGTACAGTGCATAAATCGGACAATTTCACTTTGTTATGAAGCAATAGTTTTAATTGTATAGTACCATGGTGAAAGCAATTACATTTAACGAGAGTTAAAAAGACGATTCCGAGAATAAATGCTATATAGTTTTTATGTGATCACAGCCTCCCTGCTTAAGAAAACGCGCGTGACAGATTGCACTTTAGCTATGGGGTTAAACATTGGGGTATGATACAAAAAATTTGTCTTCTAGAAAGAAGTTTTTGTTTCTAAAAAAACAATCTTAATTTTTTTCTTAAAAAAGCAATCTTACTTTTTTTTCTTGAAAAAACGATTTTACTTTTTTCTTGAAATTAGTATTTAATAATTATGTTGAGATAGTTTAGTTTTTTTGTCTTTTTTTTATCACTAACTATTAACAGCTCACGATAATTATTTCATTGATCAAATTACCCTTATTGACCAATTAAAAGCTAATCGGTTTCAATAACCCTCTAATTGAGGCGCGATCAATTTACTCCGACGAGTTAACGAACCTATTTAGGTGTCAATGCTTTTTCCCTCAAGTGAAATTGAATGTAACATCAAAAGTTTGGGACATATAATTTCATATAAGAGAATCATGTGAAATGTATTTATAGAAAGTTGGCGCGTCGACGAGTGCGAAGACTTTGTGAGCTTTTTTAGATGACTAAGTAGCCTCGTCTTGCGGTGAGGATAAGCAAGTTGCACAGCAAAGCATACTAAGTTTGTGCCGTGTTTATACTTGAGACCCCTTCAAGTTGAACCCAAAACTGGTGCAAACAACCGCCACTGAAATAGCCGTTGACCAGTGTTAGAATATAACGAACCGCAGCTTTTTCAGCGAAAAAATTGTCCTTATGCTAGCAAGTTTATTATGGCTTTTTGTTTATATTGCGTAATAAACTATACATCTTAATTATTACAACTAAATTAAGACTTACAGTTGAATGTCGCAAAAGTTGCGACCTCAAAAATCATAAGATTGCAGCTTATGACATCTGCATAAGTTTCGGAAAATGATATTGGGGGTTAGTTTTTGCTCATCCCCCCTCCCCTTTAAAACTTTTGTGGATGTGTCCGACATTAACGTTTACAACTTTTGCGGAATTCTACTGTAAGATTAATATACTTTGAAAAATAAAAGTCTTTACTCTTCTATCTAAGAAACTTTTTCTTTTTGTTAAACTATTTTATTAAATAAAAAAGAATGTAAATTAATTTTACATTTTGTTACATAAAGAAACTAACATTTTAATTCTCTAAAAAAAAAGATTTTTATTACTCATAAAGAATAACTTAGTTTTTCCAATTGATTTATTTTTGTATACATTTTATCGTTGTTTATTTTACATGTTATTACCCGAAGCAGCTCTCTCCAAGTGAACCAAAAGAGGCCCTGATGTGGCAGCCCTGGCTTCCTCCATATTGGCGACATCGTACTCAATCGTGAGCGAAGCGATCGGCAAATCGGAAGTGCGTCGCAGCGCCCTCTGCGCGTCCGCCAGGCTGAGTCCCTGCAACTCGGTGTCGTCGACAGCGAGCAGACGGTCCCCGGGTCTGACCCGGCCCTCACGGCCCGCGGGCCCCTCGGCCTTCACCCCCGTGACCACCAGGGCCCGCGCCATGCCTCCCCTCAAGGTCACCCCTAAACTGCCGGCCTCCCTCTCCACGCGCACCTGCGCCACTTTCGACGACACACCGCTAGGTGGCGTGACAGCGCCTGAATCTGCAAGCGGCTCCTGCTCGAAACCGCCATAAAGGCTCACCGAACCGGGGAATCCCCCGAAGAGGTCCTCCGAGTTCGAACTGGCAGAGGTCGCCACACTTCCGGGACGCACTCGATGGTTTTTTGAGCGCATCGTGGCCAGTCGCAAAGAACTAAACATCTTCACCATCGGTACTAGAGTAAACAACACTCGCGCACATTTCACGTGTGGATATTTTTATAAATAACTTGCAAATGAATTAATTCTTCACATCTTTTAGAAAAAAAAATTCTTCTTTATACAGTTTTTTCACTACACCATTTTTTGGGAAGATTTCATTGATGACAACTAGTTTAGTTAACAGAAATTTGTAGAAGATGTAATTGTTTTTCTTGTGTTTTTATGTGAATTCATTTTCGACGATTGAAAAGCGTGAAAATGCCTGTCTTCGAACGCACGACGACTCCTCGAAGATGATCGCGGAGAACTGTAACGAGTTGCGATGAGACTCGAAAATAACTTCCACGGTAGGGCCGCATTTCGTGTTGACGGTTGGCTGATTCGGTCCACCGTTGGCTTCTATTTTGGTCGCGCGCGGCCCTGCATCTTGCGCTTACGCCCCGCTCACGTCCAGTGTAGCGTCAAATAAGTCTGCGCCTCTTGTTGAAAATGCGAGACGGATGAGTTTTTTGTTTTTGTTTTTGTTTGCTTGTTTGGAAAAGCAAAATACGAGGGTGGAAATGAATTTTTTTTGTTTTTGTTTTTGGTACTTCAGAGAGACGAGTTAATGGGTGATTTGGTTTTGAAGACTTTTGCAAAATGTAAAGCAAAAGTTTTGCGAAATTAAAGTAAAATTGCTTGTAGAAGTAAAATTTTATTTTGCACTTTAAATTTAAAATATTATTAATTGTAGGTGTCATAAAAAATACACATTTAATCTTTCTCCCACATCTATTGGCAACCTTTCAACACGGTCTAGACTAATATTTTACAAATTAAAACAAAACACTACAGTTTATGAACATTTTTGAATATTCGTAAAGTGTAGTAAAAATATAAATTAGTTTTTGTAAATATAAAAGTTCTGAAATAAAACGGAGTTTGTATTTTTTCTAAATTAAAAATGATACAAAATTAATATTTGATGAAAAGTCACTTTTCAAATGAAATTAATAGTTGTTGACAAGTTAACACCATTATAAAAAATTACTTTTATTAAATACAATTTTGTTTCTTTTCACGCAGAACAAATAACTTAAACTCTAAGAGTTTTTATAACACTTTTTTCTATGTTTTAAATGCAATTTATTTTTTATCAAGTCGGTCAAGTATTTTTTTAACTAAATTTAATTTAACGTAGTTAATTTTTTGTCACTATTTTATAAATATGTTTTTTAATTAGTTATTGATTAATCTCTGAACTTTATTTGTAAAAAATAGAAATCGTTTTTCAGACTTACTATATATATAACATGATAATCTTTTATTCTTTTTCGACCTATCATTATTTTCAAAGTTATTAGTGTACTAGATAATTGCTTCGTTTTAAGATTCAAGATGAATTGAGATGGTCTTACTTCAACAGTCAGCAAAAATAGTTTTCTCGTTAACTTAAGTTTGGTTCTATCCAGAATAATAATAAGAGGTTCGACGTATATCGATGATATTTACTTCAAAAAAGGAAATATTTTCTCAGATTTTTGTAATTTATCAAATGTAAAAAAAAGAACAAACTTGTCCCTGTTTCTTCGAAGTGACATCTGTGTATCACATTCGATGAAATTTATGGCTATTTATAATTGTCGACTAAAATCATTAAAAGAATGAAAATAAACGCGGAAATGCAATCGTTTAATTAAATTGCTTTGAGACATTTTTTACAAATCTTGATAACAATGGAACTTTTCAATTTTCGTCCTTCAATTATATAATATATTTCACTTGACCTGGTGTCAGTAAGTCAGAAAAAAGTTAATTTCTTATCAGAGTCTGCTAATATGTATATATTAATAACCTTGCAATTTTTTCATAAACCAAGTATGTGGAATATATATAAATGCGCAAATCTTGTCTATAACATTTAATCGTAAATAATTGAATCATGAGGATCTTATATTTTGTCACTTTACTTTTGACCATCTTCGCGATGTTCTCTTCAGTTTTCGCTACTCGTAAGTAATTACACTTTTTTTTATTAAATTTATTCAATAAATAATCTCTATTAGTTGTAATTTTTTTCAAATCTTGTTACTTAAGAAATAAAAGTGTACTGTTTAAATGTACTAGTTTAAATACAAAAATGGATAATTTGATTCTTTGCTTTTAAATGAAGTATTGTCAGCTTACTTATTTTTTGTACTGATTTTTACTTCATTTCTTATCAAAATTATTATAAATGATATAATTATTACATTAAAATATAATTGTTTCAAATTAAGTAGTTATTTATTTATTTTTTACTAAAATAATTGTCTAATTTAAAATTTTAAAACGAACTTGTTGTCATTGTGAAAAAATTGATCTTTTTGCAGAAGTATGCAGCGAAGAAGAATGTAAAAAAGCATGTTCTCATACCTCTGGTATACCAGGAGGACCAGGAGGAAAATATTGCGTTGATGGACTTTGTAAATGTGCTTGATTATCTACAAAAAATGTCAGTTTTTATGTTAATCAATTTATATTACTGGTCTTGATGTATTCCTTTTATCAGAAATACTAAAATATATCAATTAAAATTCCATTTTTGAAGTTTTATTTTACTAATTGAACGAATTCCAAACTATATTTTTTTTATTATAACTAATTACAAATTTATCTCTTTGAATGAGACATTTTAAATTAAAAGTTTTTCATTTGCAACTGTTTTTTAACGATTCAAATATTGTTCATAAAAATTGTATGCTGCATCTGTAAAGTAAAACGATGTCAAAAAAAAAAAAAAAACATGACTGTTTGTGAAGGGTTAAAAAAACAGTTCAATGACGAATGAATAAAAAAAAACAAAACAAAAAATACTCTTTTCAACTGAGACATTTTTATTTAAAGATATTTCAACGTCGAGTAGAAAAAGATTCTGAATTATTATTTAGATTTATTTAATTTATTAATTTTTTAAGTTCATCACAAAGAAGTAGAATTATTCTGTAGAAAATTGTAATATACTCTTTTTTGTTTTATATAAAACTATTAATAAAGTTATATTGTATTAGTAAATTATACACAAAACCAATGATCAGAAGAAATAACGAGAATAGATCATTTAATTGCTCGTTTAAGTCACACATGCATATATAAGAATTAAAGTGGGAGTTAAAATAAGCACTTGAGCGTTTGACTGAACCCTCATGGAAAATAAGTGAGACAGAAAGACAAGTGAATTAAAGCTTTCGCGAAAGAAAAACGAGTGAGATGTGGGGCGTATGTGTGCAAAACGTTTTATCTAAGACAACACCGAAATCCTTCCACTTTGAGTTATAAATATCGCGTATTCAAGCTTACCGGATAAAGCGACTTAAGTTACAATAAAAATTTCTGCAATAATTTAGACGAGATCTTAAACCAGAAAAAAACATCTATATATCTAAATTTAAAAGTTAAAATCCATAATTAAAAAGTGAATTTTTTGAAATTACTTTTTTATTATAATGAATGAATAATTTTAACTTGATCTTGTTTTGTTTACTTTATTTATATAATTTACTTAAATGATTATACACAATATTGCAGCTACAAGGCAAAATTATATTTTCAAAATTCCAAAATTTTATCCGACACGCTTACCAACCCCTACTTTATTTTCAAAAAAACCGTCTTTGCCAACTGCTGGCAAAAAATTTCAAGAGAAGACCCTAAAGATGACGCCACCATCAACTTTGTCTCTGCAATGTGGCGACATTGTTTTAATTTCTCCCTTTTTAAGTAATTAATTTTTGAATTAATTAACATCAACTGACGATTAATTTATTAATAGTCTTTTAAGTGACCCACTCTATAAATCAATTGCTCTTCTCAACTTTGAGTGTCAGGCATATTTGATGACTCAAAGAGTCTCTTCTTTTTTTCTCAATCAACAATTAATTTTATTGTAGCCATTGCAGTTTCATCGCATTAATTAAAAGAAATCAGCGTCATCTGACTTGGCAGACCTTCTTTGAACGAAATGACGAAACGACCGTGCTATAAATAGAAACACTGTGTATGCTCTCTTTAATCTTTATTAGACGGTGTAATGTAGCGTTCGTGACATACCGGACCAACGATACAGTTGTTAATCAGTTATAATTTTCTTTGCAGCGCAGCTGCAACAGCATCAAATTTTCAATTGTCTACACGTGGATCATTGATTATTATTATTATTTGTCCTCTTCTACGAAGCAATTTTATTTACACGAGATTGAACTAATTGCTTGAAATAATTATTCGTGCAGATTTTTATCAGATTTTATAACAGATATTTACAAAAAAAATGTTGTACATTTTAAAAAATAATGCTTTAATAATGCTTTTTTTGTATAAATATAAGATAAAAGGATTTTTATTATAAAATGTAATTTTGTTTATAGGTTCATTAATAAAACTGGATTAAGTGGAATATATAAAATTGTGCATAAAAAGTTTGCAAACATTAGCATAATAACACATGAGTTAAGAAACGTTTCACATTTTTCTTAATTATCTCACTCTATATCTATCGCACATTCACCTTTAGATCGCCAGCAAAATTCAACACCTACGTGTCACACCTACGTCTGTCGTTCTGCATGATTTCAAACTTTAGCTTGCCTTAGCTCATATGTCCTTTTTTGTCTTCTTTCTTCTCCTTCAGATAACTGGACTTATTTTTTTCCCAATATTAAAGAGAATTTTCAAGTTATATATTTTAAGATTATATTTAAATCCACTTTATATGTCAGATGTACACTAAAAAAAAGTTTGCAGATTGTAAATGAAGACATTAATTTTTATCAAGCTAATCTTGAACCAAAAATTCAATGCCGACAACTTGAGCGATTGCGAATCCAGCAAAGTTAAGATTTAGCAGAACGATGATCGCATGTGTAGGAGGGACCTTAATCGCCAAGAGTAATCGTGTCTGCATTGCAATCTTTGTCTTATAAGTTGAATTTACTTCTTTTAAAACAAGCGCCACGCGACTAAACTGAATTTTGTTACAAAAAACTGGATACACAAGAATTTAACAAATAAAACCAAAAAATATAAATGTAATTTATATATAGTTTTATGTGTAATGAATGTTAACTTTTTTTAAAAATTAAAGTACTTTAGAGTTTTTTAGCATAATTAAGATATTTTCAAATGAGCATACTCTGATTGCCTTGCTTGCAATTAAATTTTATCACATCTCGATCTGTCAAGAATGTCTGGCTTAGTTAATGCAACCTGTTGCTCTTATTTGCAGAGAGTCATTTCGTCTTTGCAATCTCACATAAAACTGCCCGCGCTTTTTTTGTAGGCCCAGCACAGCTGCTGCGCCTTATTTCTATGTTTACATTTGGCCCGCGTCTATATCTGTGGGGCGTCCCGTAATTTGACAGACAGGAAGATAAGTGTGACAGATACTCGCTGGTTTTCAAGTCGAAGCGCCTCGTCGTAAATTTCACGCTCTGCGTTGAAAATTTGTGCTTTTTGCAACGTACATTTGCAGCCGGCTGACGACGATCCTTATTGAGAAGAAAGTAAATAATGACTAAGATAATGAACGGAAATAAGATGAGAATTTTCGAGAAAACTGAAGATAAAAGAATACACAAGTAATTTAGCAAAGTAAATATCCAATTTGGATAACGTAATGATGAGAGAATATTTTAGGGGGTTTATCAGAGTGTTTTGACTTAAGGCGATGTTTTAATATTACCCATTTACATTATACAAGGTTTGAGGAATTTATAACTTTAAAAGTGTTAATTTTTAAAGAAAAAATCCTTTTGTGAAATTATTATTATTTTTTTAAATTAAATCATTTTTCAGTGAAACTGGATTACACTTCTTGTAGCAGAGTCGTACTCAGTGAATTTTTAAGATATTTCACGCTAAACTTGTTGAGAAAAGTCCTATCACGTAAGATTTTGAGAAATTGGACTTTGCATTCGTCCTAATTATTATTTTTGGTGTTTTTAAAACAGTTGTCATTTTAAAAAGGTAATATGTATGTATTTTTGAAGAGAAAAAAAGCTTATTAAGGGTGTCGTATGAGCCAAAATTCAGCCTAATGAAGGAAATAACCTAGGCTTATGAAAATTTGTGGGGTGTATTAAAATTCACAATTTGTATTTTAAATGTATATTGTATATAACAAAATTTGGGGGAATAGGGAGGGTCGGTGGGTCAAAAAAGTGGAATTTCCAAGAACGGGCGCGTAACATTGTAGAACATAATATGTCTTTCTGTATACGTCGCCAAAATTTCATGGTTGTTAGTTGTAGATAAATTCTTTCTACTATAAGAAGAAATAAATTTGAAGTTATATAAACTTGCAAACAACATTATTATATCATTACAAAAAAATATACACTCTCCAAAATAATCCATTTGCCTCATACTGAGAATCCGATTGCTGACTTTTATAAATGTCCACAGACCTAAATCGGATTCCTCTCGCCTCAGTCGGATTCCACATGACTCAAACCGATTTTATATAAACATAACCTCACTTTCATTGTCAAGAACAGATTCCACTTGCGTCACGTAAAATTTCACTTATTTGAACGTATTTTATTTTTTATATTATATTTTATATATTAAAAAACGTATTTGAACAAAATATCCACCTGCCACAAGTGGGATGGTTTAGAGTGGCGAGGGATAGCTAGGTTAAAAATTGAAATTTTTTGAATCTGGAGTGTAATTTTTTCATAAATCTTCACGATAATTCACGATAATTATTTACAATCATCAAATTGTAGTTAGTCAAAAATAATTGAATATAGCTGATTGACAGATAACAAAAAAAAAACAAAAAAAATTCGGGATACAAAACTTATAAAAAAATAACACACTATATTTTTCAAGGATCACTATTAAAGTTTATTGATGTGAAAACATCTTTGCGGAAGTTTTTGCCCATTAAAATCCTAGGCGAGAATAATTTCGGCTTACACCGACACCTGTTATGAGTTACGCGTAATGAATCATAAGGCGTACGATTTAAACCTTATATTTAAGTCATAATTAAATACTTATTGAAATATTTATTGAAGTTTTTAAAATATAATGTTAATAATTTTTTTACTATATCACAGATATTGTTTTTAATTTTTGAGTCTTAATAATACATTTTTCTAGATACTCCCTTTGTTCTAAGAGCAAAGATACATCACATAATTTTATAAGAGTGCTTCTCTACACCCTCAATTTAATTTTTATTATTTGATAATTAAAATAATTAATCTCTATGTAAAAATGAAATTATTTGACTACAATTTAAAAATCGCATTTCAAATGAAACCACCAATGCATCAAAAAACAAAGTGAATACCTACTTATTAGATAATTTTGTATTTAAAACAGAATATTTAAATTATTTTAGTACCATACAAAATTTATAGTTTCAATTTGATTATTTCAAAAACTTAGAATTGCATATTTATTTTATTTTAAATAGAATAAAATTATTGTTTCAGTTGTCATTTTGACTAGTTTTCCCCGGTAGAATAACCTTAAATTTAAAACTGCATAAGGTTGAATGAGTTAGAAGAGTGGTATTATTAGGACCGCTTTAAATATGATTTCAGTATTTTGGCCGATTCGCTTAGAAAATAAAAAATATTACTTAAATCGACGTTATTATACATAATTTGAGATTTCCGAACAATTTTGCTAACAAGAAACAACAATTTAATCATTTTAAAAAATGTAAAAAAATTGTTTATTTAATAATTATAATAATTTATATAATTTGATGAAAATGATATAAATTAAGTATTTATATTATATAAATTTGTAAGAAAATGACATTTGCCATATGAAAAAGCTGGATTACTCAATTTTTGTAACTTTGGACAAAAATTTTGGGTTCACTGAAGATTTTTAAATTTTCGTTTTTAATAAATTTTTTGATTTTTCACCAACAACATATTAGTTTTTTATTTTAATTAGCAATACAGAAATAAAATTTTTATTTTAAATACATAGAGTTTTAGTAGTTTTCCTTCTCTCCTATATACAACATGCAAACTTTGAATTATTATATCTTTTGTATGAAGCTGACAAAATCATCAAAACTTCACCAACACATACATAAATACTTCAATTACAATTATACAAATTTTACAATAACTTAAAAAATTGCTCGTTCAAATTTAAATTATGTTAAACCGCTTTTGTTTTAATAAAAAATATTTTAAAAAATGCAACAGACTTTGACATTTCATTCATTAGATTATTAGAAATATTAAAATTCAAAAGTACAACATTTTTTAAAAAAGTATATAAAAAGTGAAAAAGTAAGAAGAAAATTTACAAATGAAGTAAACATACAAAAAAAGATAAAATAATATTAAGTTTTGAAAACAATTAAATAAAACATTATAACATAATGTATTCCGATAGATTAAAGTGTGGTCTTTCAGATTCCGATACGAAAAATAAATTTTTTCCAAAGCAAGTTCAGAATGGCGGCTTTTATGTAAAAACGAGAAAAATCTTAACTTTCAAATGCAGTTTTCACATGGAATAAGAATAAAAATTATATTTATTATTAATTTAAAAGTGCACATAGAACTTGAACTTCAAAATTACATTATGAAGGCCGATCAAAAATCGGTGTTGTTTATTTCAAAATGGCAGGCAAAATGCAAAATCCGGTTTTTTACATTTTAGATTTTTTGCAGTTTTTGTTTTTTTTGTTGATAAATTACTATATAGTTCCATTAATTTTTTGCTTATTGATAAAAAAAAAATAACAATATTAGTATTGTTATTAACAACAAAAATCAAGTCAATTAGACAAATTGACCTATGCCGGGCTCAACATGGCATTTAAAAAAGCACTGTTTTGACTAGTTTGGACTAGTTCTCATATTGTAATTTTGAAGTTTAAGTTCCATATGCAGTTCTACTTTAATAATAAATATAATTTTTATTCTTATTCCATTTTAAACTGCATTTGAAAAATCGAAAAGTTAAGATTTGTCTCGTTTTTTACATAAAATCATCCAAATTAGACTTGTTTTAGAAAAAAAATCACTTCAATCTATCGGAATACATTACTTAGGGGTCGTTCAAAAATTACGTACAGTCCTAGGGGTGGGGGGTAAATATTATTGTATACTTCATGCAAATGCTTATGGAAAATAATGTACGGAAGGGGGGAGTCAAAATTTCTCCATTTTAGTGAACATACTTTTTGAATGACCTCTTATATTTTTTTCTGCTCGTTTTATTACTGAAAATTAAGTTTGAAAAAGTCCTATAAAATGTGCAATATTTGGCGTTAATGGGTTGAGCATCAATTAAATAGAAACAATATTCTACAACTGAGTTTAAAAGAAGAATTAAACGAATAGTCATTATTTGCGTCTGAAATTATTTAGACATATAATTACTATTGTTAACTGATTATAACAAACATGTCAAACTCTATGTCAGATGCTTTAAATAAGTTAAAAACTGAAAAAGAAGAAAAAATAGTTATGGTATGACATTTAAATTATTACTTTATAAAATCAATGTAAAAATTCTGAATTTATAATTGAGAACTTTTATAGTTAAGAGAAATTGTATCTAAGAGGATTATAGCTATAGAAACAGCTGAAAAAGTAAAAGAAAAATTCTTCCAAAAGCACTGAGAGAATTATGATTTTAAAAATTATGATCAGTGCTAGTAAACTGAATACATGAAGTACTTATTAGATTATATTCAATCACCATTTAAAAAAAACTAGCAGTGATAGAACTTTTTTAAATATTGTTTAAAAAAGTTCAAACGTTATTTGAAAAACTTCTAGCACCGCTATAGTTCTTTTAAATAAT